>CM040186.1:57195631-57443131 GCA_022606455.1 Callitettix versicolor | reverse complement strand
ACATCAATCAGCTGTTTCATTGTTAGCTAATTGTGATTGTGTTTAAAAGACTGTGTAAAATGAGTTCTCTTTTGTCTGGTTGCACCAAGGAAGAAATGCGAGCAGTGGATATTCCAGATGTACGAATGACTTTATCGCTTTAAAAATGGCAGGATTTTTCTGTGTGATGAACAGTGGCCTGGTAGACCTTCACTTCAAAGACTAACGACAATATTAAAAGCGGTTAAACAAATGATTCTCGATAATCGACGAATTACAGTTGATGATATTGTTAGTGAGTTGAATGTAAGCCGTGGCTCAGCATATTCAATCATCCATTCTTTGATCTTTCGAAAAGTCTGTGCTCGCTGGGTTCCGCGTAAATTGAATAGCATCTACAAAGACAATCGTTTCAAAATTTCCCAGAAGCATTTGAAACGTTATGAAAAAGAAGGAAGGAGGCTCTTTTCTTAAGTGAATAATAACCTTTGATGAGACATTGGTTCATCGTATTGAACCTGAGAGTAAGCGACAAAGTTTGGTGTGGAAACATCCTTCATCTCCCCAAACATAAAAGTTCAAAGCTCAGCTGTCTGCAGGAAAGGTTATAATGACGATATTCTGAGATATGGAAGGTCCAATTTCGGTTGACTTCAAATCCGTAAGTTACTCTGTTTATTGAAATCAAAAATCAAATCCAAAAGACGTGGTAACCTTTCAAAAGGCGTGATTTTAGCTTCAGGGTAACGCTCGACCTCATACGGCTAAAACGCAGTCCTTTGCTTTCAAAATATCGGTTTTCAGCTGCTGGACCGCCCTCCAAATAGTCCAGATTTGGCTACAAGCGGTTTTTTATTTTTGGCCCATTAAGAGAAAAGTTGCGAGAAAATCATCGATCTGATAAAGAGGTCATACAAGTGGTGCAAAATTTTCTGAACACCAGGCCAAAAACCTTCTTCCAGGAAGGAATTCAAAAGCTGGTTAAAAGATGGACTAAGTGCATAGAAGTAGGAGGGGATTATGTTGAAAAGTAATGCTAGTATAATTTATGTAAATACAATAAATATATAGATTTTTTTTCCATTTTACTTTACTTATTGTCTTACCTCGTACTTACTATTAATTTCCACATCAATATCAATCTTCCTTGATCTTTGGTTTGTGGTATTGTACTGTTAGGATTTTAAAAAAATCCCGTACTCCTAACAGTACTAATACATAATAGTATAATTATATAGATAAATAAATATTTCATTAACTAAATCTGTTGAAAGTTAGTAAGACATACTACGAGTTCATTTAATAAAATTTGTCCAATTATTTTTTTAAAAAGGCATGATGTAATTATGGGCATAATTTCTACAAAGGACAAAGTATTTTACACAATGTCTTTAAATACTTATCATTTTTCAACATTAAAAGAAAGTTTTCAACTTGTTTTTACTTTTTTTACAAAATGTAAAGGAAAAGCTGTTTATCCGTTTGAGCTAAACATAAATTATTTTTTCAGAAATGAACAACAGCATTTTCTCCGGAGAAAACTTGTTCCACTGCAAAGACGGCCGCTATTTACCTAAAACATTGCTCTGTGATTACAAACATGACTGCCTGAATGGCGATGACGAAATAGGATGTTCAGGTAATGAAATACATTTTTGGGTAATGCATCTCTTACCGGCAAAACCTGTGCGGCCCCCAACCTAAGAAAATATAAAAGAAAAAGACAATACAACATTTCAAGTAACAAGTAATGGAGAAAGGATAGGATAACAAGAAGGATATAGCATACAGAAAATAAAATAACTTAACTATAGATTAGACCAATTAGTAAGAAGTCGATGAAGCTTAGTGGAGAAATAGGTCAGGAATGGTAGCATACTACGTAATTGCAGCACTCATCTCTGTCTATTTGACGTGACAGAAGCGAATTTTCAAAAGTATTTTTCTTTATCTTAATCTTTTTGAAATTCTTATTTCTCCATCATAAACAGATTTGACATCTGCATTTATTAGCATTTTAAACTTTAAAATTATTTCAAAAAGACGAAAATTAAACTTGACCATAAAGAAATTTAATTTCAACTAATTTTGAAAATTCAAAGTGATAAATTATTAAATTACTCAGTTTTTAATGCTGATCACGACCTCTTAAAAAGTGATGTAGACATCAGGATCGATACGTATTTCATGCTAAGGTTCTAGTTTGTGGGTTTAACCATGATGGCCGCTCCAATAACATATTTTTTCAATGGAAATTCGCTAATAAGACAAGTCAACAAATATTTTATAATTATTTTGACTTTATTGATATTGATTATATTGTCCACCATTCTTATATGATATCATACATATCATAATCAATATGTTATGTCATAATCATAACATATTGATTATGATAACTCATGTTACTCTAAGACTTGTCAAAAACTAAATTAAAAGATAACGAATTAACAGAAAGAATTAATTTTTATTATTATTATTATTATTATTATTATTATTATTATTATTATTATTATTATTATTATTATTATTATTATTATTATTATTATTATTATTATTATTATTATTATTATTATTATTATTATTATTATTATTATTATTATTATTATTATTATTATTATTATTATTATTATTATTATTATTATTATTATTATTAATATTATTACTTGTATTACGAAATATAAGTTATTCGCCAATATTATTGGGAAACCTTAATTTTTCCTTAAATAAAAATAATACTGTAAAATAATGGGCTGTATTATATATTCTTATATTTTATTACAAGCCAAAGCCAAAAACCATAAGAACACTAAAATGTTACAATAGTAATAATGATAATGTATTAAAAGAAATGTGAAATTTTAGTTAAGTTTTTTGCGTATTGCATTTGTATACAGGCTATAGAAAACATTGTTCCTATTTTACGCCATTTCAGTTTACCAAGAATGCAAGGCTGACCAATGGCAGTGCAAAAGTGGAGAATGTGTGAGCCTCGAAGGGCGTTGTGACATCAAAGTAGACTGCCTCGATAAGTCAGACGAGATAAATTGCTGTAAGTATACTTTAAATTAGAGCCTTTATGTACTTTATATAATAAATAAATTGTACAACAAATTTTAAATTAAAAACAATTCTGAATTGTAAATTAACAATTGTAAGAAGCACGTCGTACAACAAAATAATATTACCATACCGCACACATAACAATAACACAAATTATTATTCGTAGCTGATGGGATTAGCAATCTCACTGTACCTCTAGCTCATACTGCTCTCACCCATCTACTCAAGACAGACAGACACACACACACACACACACACACACACACACACACACACACACACACACACACACACACACACACACACACACACTTCATTACTCTATACAGCTTGACTAACTCTAAAATGTAAAGCAACCTGTGCTGATGGAGTGAATGACACTGGCCAATGATGTATCAAACGGAGCCCTGGAAGATTAGCGACCATCCGGTGTACCTTATCATGAGGTCAAGAAAAAAAATTGAAAGGGAATTAGCAGAGAGAGTATCTGCAATCACTTCAATATGGAACTGGCAAGTCACCAGTTAGTAGTGTGGGACTTGAAGGATACCCAAATCCTAGACTTAACAGACTGACACTGGAGAAGATGCCGTAACTGAGCACCTCAAAGGTCGCAGTGAAGTCACAACCCTCGTCATTAAATACGTAGCGTAAGTCGTAGTTTTTATTGTTCTCGCCTTGAGTGTTCCTTAAGTCATTATGCCTAGTTACAGTACACACAATACGTTCTACGTCTGTCTATTAACTTAACAAAATCATTACAGGCTTCGGATTTAAAGTATTAAAATGTTTAAAACAAATTTACATTTTTTTCTGTAACAAGGTAGACCTATAACAGAAATAAAGCTACAAGTTGGTGATTGCAGATGATTTCTCTTGTGGGCCCGACAGGACCAAGTGCATTGCGAGTGCTCAGTGCTTACCGAAGCAATATTGGTGCGACTTCTTCGTCGACTGTCCGGATGCGTCTGATGAAAACAATTGCAGTAAGAATATTTTTAACTTTTTACCAGAATGATATTAATAATTTTATTTAATTCATTTAATTTAAGTCATTAATTAATTAAAGTAATAAATTGTGTTATTTACTTATGGTACATATTTGTATGACAGTTTAATTTCACGGAACTTGTATTGCCTATATTTCAAGAAATGATTATTCGTTAATCTTTTTTAAGTTGTTTGCGTAAAGTTTGAAATAAACTACCTTGTATTTAACTTATAAATTTATTATTATTACTATGTTATTGTTTATCTTTTATTTTACGTTTTTAATTCTGTTGCTAACAAATAAGAAAGACCTAAGTTCTTCGAATTTCCCCTGAGAAAGGCAGGGACAACAATTATTGCTGGACTTATTCTTATTTCTCTTGCATAATATTTTTAAAATTTATTTTACTTTCATTTTATTAACGTTATTATAACCAATTAACTTGATGTGATGCAGGTCTGGTCGAGTGCTATGCTGAGAACTTTCGTTGTGACAATGGTCAGTGTGTTCATGCATCAATGCAGTGCTACAGCTCGGGAGACCTGCGCGAGGGATGCGCTGACAGATCCCATCTCACAAACTGCAGTGAGTTGTCCCTTACTAGAGAACAGGTGTTTCTCTTAATAATTATGTTTATAACTTAAAACGTTCAAAAACATTTACTGATGGTTTAGTGAATGACGAACGAAAGTATAAAACTACATAAATTAGTAATAGTTGTTATTGCAACATTAATCAAGGTAATGTTTTAAGGTTTCGAGTAAGTCCCAAACAAAACATTGTCTAGCAAACCTAATCTTAATTCATGCGAACATATAGTCTTTTTAACTTACCATGACAATTCACTGGTTACAGTAACAGTCCATACATTCCTTCTGCATAATAGAAGTGAACAGTCTAGAATCAGTCATACATAATAAAAGTGAACAGTCTAAAATCAGTCATACATAATAGAAGTGAACAGTCTAGAATCAGTCATACATATTAGAAGTGAACAGTCTAGAATCAGTCATACATATTAGAAGTGAACAGTCTAGAATCAGTCATACATAATAGAAGTGAACAGTCTAGAATCAGTTATACATATTAGAAGTGAACACTCTAGAATCAGTCATACATAATAGAAGTGAACACTCTAGAATCAGTCATACATAATAGAAGTGAACAGTCTAGATTCAGTCATACATATTAGAAGTGAACACTCTAGAGTCAGCCATACATAATAGAAGTGAACAGTCTAGAATCAGTCATACATATTAGAAGTGAACACTCTAGAATCAGTCATACATAATAGAAGTGAACAGTCTAGAATCAGTCATACATATTAGAAGTGAACACTCTAGAATCAGTCATACATAATAGAAGTGAACACTCTAGAATCAGTCATACATAATAGAAGTGAACAGTCTAGAATCAGTCATACATATTAGAAGTGAACACTCTAGAATCAGTCATACATAATAGAAGTGAACACTCTAGAATCAGTCATACATAATAGAAGTGAACAATCTAGAATCAGACAATACGTAATAGAAGTGAACAGTCTAGAATCAGACAATACGTAATAGAAGTGAATAGTCTAGAACCAGTCATACAAAGTTTATTGTGTGGCAAATGTTTATTCATTGCAATGTTCCCTTTGAAGAATTCCATATTTGTTTGAATTAATTGAAAACTTTCTCAACAAGAAGTAATTAAAATGATAAAAAAATATTTGTGTAGTGAAAACATGTCCTTTTACTACAAGTAGATAAATTTGAGGGAAACAATAAAGTGTCAAACTTAACGTTTTTATAACGTAAATTGTATTTGGTGTTTTATAAATTGTGTACTTTAAAATATCTATAGCAAATAAATTAATAATTGTTATTTTTTGCATATTTAACTTTATTTTAATCGTTCAATGGATGCTTGAACCTTGGTGTTGTGACCTAACTCTGAATTGTCTGAGTTTTACTTTACAAGTGTTGAATGTATTTTAAAAGCAGTTAGAAAGCATTTAAACTGCTTGGCATTACGAGTAATATTACGTTTTTGTGTAAATGTAAGTATTACCAATAAAAGGAAGTTTCTAAAAAGTTTACTGTTATTTAAATTAAGTATAATATTATTACAAGAAGTAACTAAATTGTTTAATTCAAAAGTATATCTTCCATTTTCAGAAGACTGGTTGTGCAAATCTGATCAGTTTAAGTGTAAAATGGGGCCCTGCTTGAACCCGTCTCTTGTCTGCGACGGTGTGATACACTGTCCGGGCTCGTGGGATGACGAAGAAGGTTGCCGTAAGTGTATTTTGTTGATCCTTTCATAAATCTTTTAGTACTAATCTTTACGTCAACAAAATCAAGAAGGACAAAAAACAGACCTACTAAACAGCACTTTGTAACAATCACAAAACTTTAGAAAAAATATGCCTTAATAAAAATTATTGGAAAACAAGTAACGTGTTAATTTTTGTAATATTTTAACTTTTATTACTAATCATCATCATTATCATCCTTGGCGCTACAACTCATTGACTTAGAAGTCCTGGCCTCCCTCACAAGTCATCGCCATCTGTCTGGGTCCTCTGCAGCAATCCACCATCTTCTAAATGCTCTAGCATCTCGATTCACTCCATCGGTCCATCTTAGTTTTGGCCGTCTTCTTTTCCCCTCCGGTGTAAGGGAATATATTTTCTTGATAATGTTGGTTTCATTAATGTTTACGTAACCCGTTTTGAAATTCTAATTTCACCAACATAATCAGTACGTTTGTACATATATTATATTCTGCATGTACTGGCAATTTGAACTTCCAAATTACATTCAGTATGGCCACCGTCGAATAGTTTCTTCATTAAAACGGATTTCGAAAATACAAAGTGTTTATTTATACAGTTTTTAACGCCGACTATGATGGTGAAATAGGATTTTTAAATAAAATTTAAGACAAAAAACTTATGCATTTTTAAAGATTTAAAATGATCACAATTTTTAAATTGTTGATCTAATTTTCCTGGTTAACGAACTTGTCCAAAAATTGTTATCATAATCGATTTTTGTTAAATCAACTCGAACTAACATTGCGAACTTGAGTTTGATAACACACACACACACACACACACACACACACACACACACACACACACACACACACACACACACACACACACACACACACACACACACACACACACACACACACACACACACACACACACACACACACACACACACACACACACACACACACACACACACACACACACACACACACACACACACACACACACACACACACACACACACACACACACACACACACACACACACACACACACACACACACACACACACACATACATATATGTATAAATAAAAGTCTAGAATTTAAGTCTAAAGTTAAAATTCTACAGGTCAGTGAATGGAAGTCTCGGGTTTGAGTCTTACTATGATGGCCGCACCAATAGATCATTTTTCAAGTTGAAATTTCCTAAGAATTCAAAATATGTAAAATATTTTTTTATTTGATATAAACATCTGTGCATTGGGATAAACGTGTGTATTGTGCAGTCAGTGTGCAAATGGTGTTTTATATTACAGTTATTGTAAACTAATCAACATGATGAATACGTTAAAAAAATAGTTAGTACGAGGTAAGTCAATAAGTAAAGTTAAATTGAAAAAATCTATATATTTATTGTGTTTACATAAATGATACTAGCATTACTTTTCAACATAATACCCTCCTACTTCTATGCACTTAGTACATCTTTTAACCAGCGTTTGAATTCCTTCTTGGAAGAAGGTTTTCGGCCTGGTGTTCAGAAAATTTTGCACCGCTTGTACGGCCTCTTTATCAGATCGATGATTCTCTCGCAACTCTTCTCTTAATGGGCCGAACAGATGAAAATCGCTTGTAGCCAGGTCTGGACTATTTGGAGGGTGGTTCAGTAGCTGAAAACCGATATTTTGAAGGCACAGTACTCTGTTTTAGCCGTATGAGGTCGAGCGTTATCCTGAAGAAAAATCACGCCTTTGCAAGATTACCACGCCTTTTGGATTTGATTTTTGACTTGAATAAATGCAGTACCTCACAGTAGCTGTCAGCATTTATTGTCTGACAGAAGAAATGAGTCATTATAACCTTTCCTGTAGACATTCTTCTTGTTTCTTGGGGAGATGAAGGATGTTCCCACATAACGTTCCAAACGCTTCATAACGTTCCAAACACGTCTGGGAAATTCCGAAACGATTGTCTTTGTGGATACTGGTCATGTGAAACCTAGAGAGCACAGACTTTTCGAAAGTTTAAAGAATCGTGAATGATTGAATATGCTGAGCCAATGCTTATTCAACATTGCTGCTGCATTCGACGAATAACCTCTGCTGGTTTCACACCTGAATTGAGGAAACGTATCACTGCTCGCATTTCTATCTTGTTGCAACCAGACAAAAAAAATTCATTTTACACAGCCTTTTAAACACAATCACAGTTAGGTAACCATGAAACAATACTTTTAATGAACAGCTGATAGACGTTATGAGTTGTAGAAGAACAATCAGTGCTGACAGACATGTATTTCGGACTGAAATTTTAATTTTTTACTTGCTCTCGTACATTCAATAAACAATAAAGTTAACAATGGTGACTTAATTTAAACACACAGTAAATGCAGTAATTTAGAAAAAGATATAGTTATAGTACGAGACACAGGTTACGCCTTCCAGTTACGAAATACTACACTTTATACACGCGTGTGTTTCATGCCTTACAGTTTACTTTGTAACACTGTTGCTCACAAGTACAAATTTCTGCAGATACCACGCAGCCATAACTTATCCAACCTAATTATGGCCACAAATATTGTCTGTAAGTAGGCACAGTAACAAAATTTCCCAAAACCCAGATTGCTTCTCACAATTTGTCCAGAGTGTATTTAAAAATACAGTTTGTATAACGTTTACTTTTATCAAGTATTATTTTTTTAATAAATTAATTATAAGAAAATATTTTAATATTTTCAGCATTCACGTGTTCTTCTGCAGCACCGCAGTGTGAGTGTAAGGATGTGCACATCAACTGTACAGGGCGTGGCATTACTTCTGTCCCGTTCGATGCTGAGAAGGCAATCACTTGGTTGTATGTACATATCACAGTGACGTCACATGATTTAGTTATTTTTATTGTAATGCTGTGCACTGTTAACTGATTTACTTTGGTTAAAATATCAAACATAAATCCATAGACAAATTTAAGTATACAGCGAAGTCTGTTTACACGAGAAAAGTCGATGGAAAATATTTTCCCTGATGGTATCGTTCAGTTATTGCAGTGCCACCAGTATAATAACCTGGAACTACTTCTGGCAACAGCACTGGTGTAGGAATTAGTTTTATTATTCGGCCATTTTCATTTGAAAATATTTAGCAGCATAAGTAATATAATACGACTAATGTTAAAGTTTAATTGATGTTCATAGCTGTAAAGATTTAAATCAAAGATTTTTTTCATAAATAATTATTATATTAATATCCAAACAAATCAACAATGGCAGTAACAGGGTTGTTGTGTCTAACTCAGCCTAACTTTTATAATGTAGTTTTGTTAATTTTGAATACAAGTACTTTACAGATCCGAATTCTATCAAACTGTCCGCCATCTTACAGAGAGAACCACAACATTCTCCTGGCTATAAAAATCGCAATACGCAGCTCTCTTGCTGATTTGAAACTTTGATTCCACTTTCACAAACACATTAAAGTGTGTATATAATGGAATTTTAAACTTTAAAATTAAGAAAATTAATCATGACTACCGTTAAATTAAATTTTGGAATTGCAATGGACTTTCAAAATTCAAAATGCTCATTTATACAGTTGTTGACGCGAATCAGAATGGCTAAGACAGAATTACAAATATATCTAATACTAAAAGTGTTCTTAATTTTTGTACCAAGATTGAATAAAATCGGTCTGAAATTGCGAAACATAAGCGTCTAACACCATAGATATTTTACACCATAGATATTTTACATATATATATATATATATATAGGCACAAAATTTTTAATCTTTAAATGATCATACGCTTTTTGTCTTTAATATTTTTGAAAATCTGATTTCATCATCGTAATCAGCGTTAAACACTGTATAAATTAGCATTTTTTATTTCAAAAATCAGTTGAAATTTAAGAATTTAATTTAATCAACCAAGGTTCATTTTCGAATCTCAAAGCAATTTGTAAGTTTCAAAATACTCCTATTGTATACTTAATACTATTAGTGATAGTTTTAGTGTATAAACAATATTTAGATTTAGTTTCCCCTCCGTGTAGGATATTTTGCTGGACGGCGATGATAGCCTTCATGGACCTTTCGCCAAAAACCTATTGAAGGACTCTGTATGGTTATTAAATTAAAAGATAATAATGGCTTTGTATTTATGCTAAATTATAAATGTTATGTTTTGAAAATTTAAAGAAATTAAAAGTTGTTGAAAATTATTGTTTTTTGTATTTAGCTATAAAAATAATTTTGTATTTGTTTTAAGCCATCTTGGAAGTAACTCTCTCTACTCTAGTTTGACAAGTGACACGTTTGTACCTCTGGATCGCTTGCTATACTTGTAAGTTGTCAACGTATATACTTTACTTTAACGTGAACGTTTAGACATATGCACTGTGTTTTTGTGATATTATTCAAGCTGTGGTTGTTTGAATCACACCAGCAAAAACGTGTTTATAAAATTATCTTCGGAAACTTTTCTTTTATCAGTTTAAAAATAATTTATATCTTTAAAATACAGCTTAATGTCGATCTCTAACTATTAAAAAAGTAGTGAATATTTTCCAATAATTCTTTTGAAAGTAGTGTACACTTAAAGATGTTTAATGAAAATTAATCAAAACCTATATTTTTTGTACAAAATGTCGAGTAAATTTTGAAGTTCGTTGAATATTGTATTTTACTGTACATTTTTTATCAACACGATAAAAGAAAAGGTGACAGTAAAGCAGTGTGCCATTAGTATCCAGCATTGTACACTAGTGGACACTGTTTTACTGTTACCCACTGCTTGATAGTTTTCATACACATCTAGTAGATAGGAAATTCATTTTTAAGGTTTTTTTATTATAATAATTTACTCTATTTTGAGTAATTTATAATAATGACAGCTATTATTTTGTTAGTTATTTCTGTTCGTATTGTTAGTATTTCTGTAGTATTTTTGTTAGTTATTTCTGAAGTGGAAATAATTTCTCTTGGAGCGATTAAATAGAATCTTCATGAGAAAACTTTGAACTCGCTGATTTTTGTGTTTACATTTATTATTTACTTCTTTGAAATTATGTATACAAATAAGTTCATAGTACATATTTTAGTTATAGTTAACGCCGTTATAGTACATACCCGACTCATCTAGCACAAAATTGATAGTTCCAGTGTTCACTTCTCTCTACCATCCCGCGACGGTATTAATTTTCCCTTCTATTGGTGCAACGTTATAACTCAATCTGTTTAGCTTCCCTAGAAGTATATAGTATTAAGTAAAAAACAAAATGGTTGATGTTTGGTAAAAATAAGCTTTTCCGAACTCTGTGTTATAGGAACGTGTATCTTTATGTGTGAATCATGTACTGTACACGCATTGTTAGTATTTACATATGTAGAACTCCTTCAGTGGTCGATGTGCCTAAAGCACCGGTCAGTCTGCTGCATCTCTGAACTGCGCATTTCAACTTTTGTTCGAGTGGTAGTTACTTCCGATGTTTTATCCTCACCTTTTAAGATGATCCTTTGTCCTCATTTGTCTAACTGGCATAAAATATAAAAGTTAAGAAATGTGTGTATGTGTGTGTGTGTGTGTGTGTGTGTGTGTGTGTGTGTGTGTGTGTGTGTGTGTGTGTGTGTGTGTGTGTGTGTGATTTATTTTTACCGCTTAATATATTGCATATCTAATTTAAGTAAATAAATAAGCTACCCACGCCTAATGCGATTTATTAAATGTTTTAGTGATTATTTTGCCAATTTACCTTACATTGGTACGCCAAATTGTTGTAAATATAGATCAGAGTTATTTCTTTATTTTATTATAACTTTACAAAACCTTGTTCACTCTCTCCTCAGAGATCTCAGCAACAACAGTATTGCAGTTCTTCCGCCTTTGATGTTCCGCACGTTGTGGCGACTCTCGGTCTTAGATTTGCATAACAACCTTCTTACCAGCCTTGGAAACGGCTCCTTTAACGGACTTGTTAGCTTGAAGGGCTTGTAAGTATTTGTTTCGATAATTTTGTTAGCAAGCATTCAAGGATTGAGTTGATAGTCTCTAATCGAAAAATGTAACAATAGACCAGTTAACTGATTTTCAATGAAAGTTTGTAAGACAAACATTGTTTATTATTGACCGATCGAAGCGAGGCCTCTGTTTCAAATCGACCGTTCGGCATTTCTTGTGTGTGTGTTTGTTACGCAGTTTTGGACAAAAGTACTGACCGATTATTTTGAAATTTAGAACGAAGATTACTTGTATAAAGTTCGAACACCGTATTTGTAAGATTTCCCCCATTCATTTCCGTTTCAAAATGGCGGCCTCTGATTTAATATTGATGAGGGTAGTTGCTTGTTATTTCCTGTAATACTGGTTGAACGGCAAGACCTGTCGCAATTTTCACCGTTACCTGGAGAAAGAGCATACAATTTCTAATAAAGCTTGTCCGGTAACATTTTCCTAACAGTACGGTTACGAGCGCATCAAAGCGCTGTCGGGAGCAATGGAGAGGTAATTAATTATTTAAGAATACGTTGCGATGCTTACTGTTTTTGAACGACTAGTACTTTTTATTAAATAAAACACAGTGCTTGGTGACAGAGTTTCGTTCTGTTGAAGGTTTATATTAAATGTTTAATTAAGGCCCGTGTTATTCGCGTCTGTCTAATTAAAACTAATTGTACCAAATATGAGACCCACCTAGATCTTTTTTGTGCACGAAAATATTACATTCCAAAATTGTATCATAATCGTTAGAACCGTTTTCCGAAAAAAAATTAATTTATACGTCAACCGATTGTTTTTATTTCATTGCAAAATACAAAATACTTTGTCCATAATTATTACTGTCTTATAAAATAAATAAATAAATCTCTTTGTCAAAGTTAATTGATATCAGCTGATTGAACAGTATTGATTCGCCTTGGTTTTATAATTACTATTACATTTTTAGCTAGATACTCATATGGTCCGTTTTAAAAGCTTTTTTTAATTAATTAAAACATTTTTTCCAAAAGATGAGATCCGTTTATACATATTTTATAATATAATATTGAAATGGTTTTCCAATATTATATCAAAACCGTTACAGCCATTTTTGAGAAAACAGGACATAAATACATACTTACTTGTTTTAATATTAAACTAGTGACATTTTAGAATAACGTTTAAATTTAAAATACATTTAACTTATTTTTTTAACTATAATGACTTATTTTAGATAAAGTTTTTTATCTGCTATTGTAAAGATTCAGTTTTTCATTAAAAAAAAACTTTTTTATTTTTTTCCAGTTATAAAAAATGTTAAAGTAAACTAAAAGTACTTTATAATTTTACAATAACAAATAACTGTTAATATCATTTTAAATTTTCAGACATTTAAACAACAATAAGCTGCACACTTTGGAGCCGCTGGCGTTCTACGGTCTCTCGTCTTTGAAAATGTTGTGAGTAATTTATGTTCTGAGCATTCATGAAATTTATTTATTGGTTTGTTTTCAATATCTCCATTTGTTTCAACGTTTTAGTGATCTAAAGTAGGTTTTTCACTAATACTTGTAATGTTGTAATACTACATTGTACAGGGCGATCCAAAAGTCACGCACAAAGAAAAAAATGTGTTTCTGGATAGTAACAATTTGAAACAGTTCCATAACCTACCCCAAGATAGCACCATGGGCATTAACAGCAATGAACTTAGACACAATTATTACGTTCCTTCTTAATAACGTACAAAGTGATTAAAATAGTCGCATCAAGCAGCTGTCTCGCTTACGTGATAGACGCGAATTTCCAAAAATATTTTCCTTTACCGTACCCATTTTGAAATTCTGATTTCACTATCATAATCAACATTAAAATCTGCACATATTACAATGATTTAAAACTTTCAAATTACATTAAAAATACGAAAATGAACACTGGCTACCTTTAAAAAATTATTAAATTTAAGAAATTTTTAATTTTGGATATGAAGGTAGAATTCTTAGGTCATCAATTTTTAAAGTTTTGAAATGGCATCCATTTTGAAACTGTTAAAAGAATTTTGCTTTAAATGTTTATACATTCATAATATAATCTCCTTTTAAGATATGATTTCAATTTTGTCAAAGTTAATTGATATTTAGGATTATTAGTGTGTGTGTGTGTGTGTGTGTGTGTGTGTGTGTGTGTGTGTGTGTGTGTGTGTGTGTGTGTGTGTGTGTGTGTGTGTGTGTGTGTGTGTGTGTGTGTGTGTGTGTGTGTGTGTGTGTGTGTGTGTGTTAACAAGCTAACGATCGCAATTTTGCTGAGATTTGATTCAAACTTAGAGCAAAAATCGATTGTGGTAACGGCTTCGATGATTTGTTAATCAGCAAAATTGTTTGTTTCAAAACGGCGGCCATTTCAAAACTTTTAAAATGTTTACTTTGCTGTCTTTAATGTTTTTGAAAATTCGATTTAACAAGAGTAATCAGCAAGCCATTGTAAAACTGCATCACTTTTAATTTTCAAATTCCACTAAAACTAAGAAATTTCATTTGACGAAGGTGAATGTTAAATTTTGTATTTTCACTGAAAGATTGTAATGCTAATATTTAGAGATTTTGATAGTGAAATCAGAATTTCAAAAGTGTAAAACAAAGGAAAATGTTTTTAGGAATTTGCTTCTATCGCGTCAGCAAGACAGCTGTATGAATCGATCATTCACAAATTAATGTTTTTTTTTTAATTTACAGGGACTTGAGTGGACAGAAAATCAAAAAAATCTCTCCGAAAGCTTTCATCGGCCTGAGAAGTTTGAATGGCTTGTAAGCATCCAATAAAATATCAAAAATTAGTTTAAGTACTTTTTTATGCGCGATATATACATATATTTAATTTTTATTTTTTTACTTTTCAGAGACTTAAAGGAGAACAAGATATCTTATTTGGCTCAAGGTTCTTTCAGTGGTCTGACTCATCTTCTGTTCTTGTATGTGTTTTTTTATTTATTTACACACACACACACACACACACACACACACACACACACACACACACACATATATATATATATATATATATATATATATATATATATATATATATATATATATATATATTATATATATATATATATATAATGTTATAATTGTAATAACATTTATATATATATATATATATATATATATATATATATATATATATAATTAGCTAAAAGTGTTATTACAAATTAAATCACCTTATACATTACTGCACTTTTGTATTACATTAGTTTACTTAGTTTTAAAAAATAGTTTTGCAAAAATTAATTAAACATTGCAGGTTTATTTACCAAACTGTTTGCTGTATTGTCACAAACTGTTTGCTGTATTGTCACAACTGTTTGCTGTATTGTCACAACTGTTTGCTGTATTGTCACAACTGTTTGCTGTATTGTCACAAACTGTTTAATAAAATAAACATAGTTTTATACTAAACCCCCGCTGCATTCGCACAGTAAGCTTAATTACATTTTATTCTGTTATTGTATGCTTTCAGGGACCTGAGTGAAAATAAGATAAAATTTATTGAGCCCAATGTGTTCAAGAGTACTACCTCACTGTACAAACTGTAGGTATCATATTTTCAAACATAAATTTAATTTATATTATTGGGATCAAAATTGTGTTCATTTGAAGGAATTTAAAAGTACATCCAAAGGGTAAACACTATTGACAAAAACTCAGAGAAGTTATGAAACTGCTGACATACTGTCTGTTACTATAAACAAGAACAGCAGTTTGGATAAAAGTTTGGGGGAAAGAAAGTCAGGAATTGTCAAGAGTTGGAGTCCGGAGGGCCGTTTGACGTCGGGAGGCAACTGGTCCTCCTGGCGGTGCTGAGGAACAAGGAAAAGGCAGCGTGAGGACGAGCAGACAGTTTTTGCGTATGTTTCTTTTTGAACAAGTTTGGGGGTAAGAGTATTAGAATATTTTTCGGGAAACCTTTAGAGTCTTTGTATTACAGTAGTGTTTACTCTTGTATTGTAACCTAACTTAAAAGTCACAAAAGGATATAACAAATTGTAAAATATTTGTAGGCATTAAAATAGAATTCATTCACCGATTGACTGATTTATTTTCGAACCCAAGTTTGAGTGTTGCTTCGGTTGTTGTCTTCTAAGAGCCCCCAGACGTGATATATATATATATATATATATATATATATATATATATATATATATATATATGTCTGCTAGACCTTTCTAAAAAGTTCTCCACCACTTTTCATTTGACATGTTACCCCATAAAAATCACAACAAATTTATAAACCTAAGATGGGTCAAAACAAAAACATATTTACAGTAAATTTCTATTTTTTACATATTTTTGTATTTATTAGCCTCTACAAAAAGATTGTTTTCAAAACCAAAAACTTACAATTTATTTGTACATGACTTATTGCAATGTGGATAAAAGTACGATTCAAAAGTCATTTTTGTTCTGGGTATAAAATATGTTTCAAAAGGGGCTTTATGAGCGGTACAATCGGCACGATTATTTCTGAGTGATTTGAACGGCCTAGTCCTTATCGCGGCATTTCAGACCACACGGAAGTCAGCTGATACGTTCTTGTCAATAATTTATATTTAATACGTAAGTTCGTACGAGTACTGCATTCAAGTTTTTATATTCAACGGTTCATATAAACAAACAGACAAGACACATTCATTATGTTTGCTACTTTCAGAGTGACAGACGAGTTCAGATTCTGTTGCCTTGCGAGAAACACAACCGTGTGTCTGCCGCCTCCGGATGAGTTCAGTTCCTGCGAGGACCTCATGTCCAACATAGTGCTGCGCCTGTGTGTGTGGCTGCTGGCTGGAGTCGCCACTGTGGGCAACTTGCTAGTCATCGTCTGGAGGACACGCTACACTCACTGCAACCAAGTAACTGCACGCTAGTCTAGTTCTAATAAAATAACATCACCCTATTTTATTTTACTATGTAGCTGACGTGATATAAGCGAATTTCTAAAAATATTATTCCTTATCTTACTCTTTTTAAAATGTAATTCTACCATATGCATTAAAATTACCCCTTATTAACATTTTTAATTTTCAAATTATATTGTTATTTAAAAAAGAACCGCTATCAGATTTTTTGTGTACCTGATGAAATTTTAAAATTTAAATGTTAATTTATACAAATTTAATATTGTTTACGATGTTAAAATCAAATATTCAAATACGCGTATTGTGGAAAATTTATTTATAAATAACCGTCATTTTGTAGCATTTGGATGCAAAACGATTTGTTAGAAAAGTTAGTAAAATCATATCGATATATATTACCATATTTCAGTTTTTAAGCTGAAATAGACGTCCGATTACAACGATGAAAACAATTTTAAGTTTGATGGCAACCATTTTGAAACTATGACAGGCTTTTTTGGGCAACGAACTTGTCAAAGCTATCGATTTCTTACCAAGTTTCAATCTTGATAACTACCATTATTGTGTAGTTCATTGCTAAATAAAAAAACATGCATTTAATTTCTAAACATATTTTAAAAAATATCCTTCACATTTACGTTTACTAAATAGTTATTCTTGAATTCATATTCCCAAATTATCCAAATTAAATTATACGGCATTATACAAAAAAGTTATAAAATTGTTTGTCATTTATTTACTTTTTCGTTAGGGAATTACTTTTTTTCTTTCGAACTAATTTTTAAAATATAATTGTTTTACTTTTTTGTCTTTTGAAGGTACATTCATTTTTAATAAAAAACCTTGCCCTTGGAGATTTACTGATGGGTTCCTACCTTCTATTAATAGCTACGGTAGATCGTCATTTCCGTGGAGTCTACTTCATCCATGACTCCGCCTGGAGGTCGAGCTGGTTGTGTGCCCTTGCAGGATTCCTCTCGACATTCTCTAGCGAGATTTCCGTTTTTACTTTGACAGGTGAGTGAATGGTTAAAAATTGGTTTTTTAAAAAAAAGGAACTTTTAAATAACAATTGAATTATGAAATTGTAAACAATGAGTGGACTTAATTTTTTACAGTAATAACGCTGGATCGTTTTCTGGCAATAATTTTCCCTTTCCGAGTTCGACGTTTGGAAATGGTTCACACGCGGAGGTTGATGGCGCTCGGGTGGATGCTGGCAGCTGGTTTATCTGCTCTGCCGCTCTCCCATATCCCGTATTTCCAGTAAGTATCTCTGTCACTTTAATAGTTTAATTGTAGTAAAGGTCGGTGCGATAGATTTTAAATAAAATACAAGTGCGGCTTGTTAGTAAATCGTAAATCAAAACAAATTCAGCGGCGGTCAGGGGTTATGTACGTTTTTTGCTTTTACTTTCGAACGCTAAATTTATTTTACTTAAAATTTTTTATGCTGACAAACTATAAACTGCCATATTCGACCGAAAATTTTAGAAAAATCTAGTGAACCTCTTTTGAGGAATTATGCCAATTTTTTTTTTTTTTTACTGTTTTAGATATTTTCCAAATCCAATTTTGTTGGATATAGAGATTCATATATTTTTCGGGATTTTTTATTAAATTTGAGCAAAAATTTGATAATCGTCAGAACAGATCTAGAAAAACGTGTTTTAAAGACCTTTAAAAAACTTATTCTCGCAAAATTTAAAAAAATGTTGCAAAAAAACCCAGAAGTACGTGCAAAATGCCAACAAATTCGGTGACACGATCGATGTACATACGTACAGACACAAGGACACGCAATTTTTATACTCTGAAATCTGAATAAAATTCAGTATCGATTTTCTTCACGATGTTTTATAAATATAAATACAAAATTTGCTTTATACTTCGTATAGCGAGACAGAGAATGTTCTGTACTTGTTAAGTTAATACCTAAGTGTTCTCTGTTTTATTCTGATAATTGAGGCCTGTTTTAACTGCGTACATTCCTCTTTATCCATTCGTGGTTTTAGCTTAATCTAATCAGTGCGCGCGCGCGCGCACACACACACACACACACACACACACACACACACACACACACACACACACACACACACACACACACACACACACACACACACAGCGCGCGCGCGCACACACACACACACACACACACACACACACACACACACACACACACACACACAATGAACAAATCATTTTAAATTTTACCTTAAACTGAATGTAACATTTTACTTATTGCCAAGCTTGAGTGGGTAGGTGTAACCATTTTGCATAACTCGCGCCCTAATTTGGCAGCTTGGGGTGGAATTTAAATATACTACAATTCATTAGTTAACTATTGTCATAATTTTAGTTATCCACTGGAAACTATTAAATTTGAATGCCTATTAAACTATTTGCCTCTTTTAAGATAAAATTTGGAGAATGTTGAATACATGTTTCGTTTTTCGTGTTTTTGGATTTTTTTTGTGAATTAAAAAAATCCTAAAATATAAATACTGTTCCTAAGTAACATTTACACTTAATTTTTACTAATTTAGGGGATGAGTTTGTAAAATGCTGAAGTAAGTGTTTCGTAATTTGTTTTTTGAAAATATTTGTTGAGTTTCAAGAAAATCTGACAAAAAACATTTTTTCAAATTTAAACAACTGTTTTGTACCATTGTTTACCCATCTATGTACACATGGGAGTAAGAAAGCACCTCCGGCTGTAGGTTGATTATGACTCAATCAGTCGGGACTTGCTAAGGATAATTATAGGTTATGTCTACATTTACATTCGTGTATTTGTGTTGCAGCAACTTCTACGGGAGGTCCGGCGTATGCCTCGCACTGCACATCACTCCAGACAAACCCAGCGGCTGGGAGTATTCTGTGTTTGTCTTCCTGTTTCTCAATCTCTTATCGTTCAGCGTCATCGCTATCGGTTACCTGTGGATGTTCATAGCAGCTCGTACCACGCAGCTTGCAGTTACCAGGGAAAGACGAAGTACGGAATCTGCAATGGCATGGCGGATGTCTCTCCTAGTAGCCACGGATGCTGCTTGCTGGGTACCCATTATCATACTCGGTATAGCATCCCTCGCAGGGTTCACTGTACCACCACAGGTTAGGCTACATTCTAAGCTTGAAGATCGGCAATGGATCAAGTTTTATTTTATTAGAATAATCTTTCATATATTACTACGCTAAGCATTCCGATCGGTTTTGTACCAAAAATAAGGACCTGCGTTATTGACACTACATTAATGGCGTAGCTACAGATTCGTCAGAACATCTGGGAACTCTCATGTTATTCTTTTTTAAGACTTTACTATAAAACAATAACAACCTAGAACCGATAAAAATGTTTGTAAACAAAATTCCAGGAGCAGTGTAAAGTGTCTAGTGAGAGTGCAACACAATGCAGACATGTGTGTCAAATAATTAATTATTTACCAAAACAGCTAATTGCTAAAACAAACATTTTTGAAAGTAATATTTAAATTGTTACTGTATCCAATACTTAAATAATTATTGACCGAAGCAGTTTTGAAAGTAGAATCGGTAAGGTAATGTAGGCCAGTTCTAATATGTAAATGTTATAAAACATTTTAGTAAACTGTAAATACTGTAGCCTAATATAGATATGTAATGTGTGATACGGTTATAGTATGTTTTTCATTTGTAAATATTTCAGTAAGGTACAGTGTTAGAATTCAGTCAGTAATTTTATAGATTATAGTTTTAAATACGAAAGTAGAACCAATGTAAGGCCTATTGTGTTCAATAAACTATATATAATGAATGGCACTGCCTTATTAACAGGTCATACAAGTATTAAATATAACTATAGCGTCTATTTTAACTGAAGTTCATACTGACAAGAAATAATAGGCCTACATTGTTTTTGCAAAGATTTTACTGAGGAATATGCATACAGTAATCTTAAAATACAAGTAATGAATTAAAGATTAGTGTATTATAATGAAACACCAGTATTTTTAATTATTTTTTTTACAGAATTCATGTTTTTTACGTTCAAATTCCGAGAGCTACTTCATGGAAAAGACTTCCTAACTTCTTTTCCTTTTGGTTCATATACCAACAAGGAAAGTTATGATTGCCATATATTTCATGCATCATGTACATTTCAGCTATATTTCATAGTTTATTCGTTACTTTTTCCTATAATTTGGGAAAGGTCTCACAGGCCAAAGTAGTATATTTATACTGCTTTAAATAAAACGTTCTTGTAAATAGTTTGTTTAAAATAATTAAGTACCCATTTAGTGTTAAGATTTATTGGTTCTTTATAAGCTAAAATATTAGAATTGTAAGAAAGTGTGTGATAAAACATTTCAGGTGTTCGCCTGGGTCGCTGTGTTTGTCCTGCCTTTAAACGCCGCCGTTAACCCCGTGCTGTATACACTGTCTACCATCCCGGTGGTCAGGTATGGGCTTACATCGTTTTACCGAACCTATTTGGCCAGAAGGCGTTACTCGTCATCTAAGAAAACCCGTAACTATGGTGAGTGAGCACTTAATGAGGAAAATATAATTGTTTTATTCTCAATATTTAAATTTTATAAAAATATCAAATATTTAAATTTTATTTGAAACAGAGCTCTAGCATTCAAAATTATATTATCAAATTGTTAGCTAATGTTTTGAACAAATCATTCAAACTTTAATTTTTTAGTGATTTGACAATGAAAGTTACCTCCTAGAATTAATCTGCATGTATGATTGTTGTTCAGTGTTATTGGTAAAATATTCCCTATATTATAAAATGAAAATTACTGTTTACATATTACTGTGCGTCTTTAGAACAGACAAATAATGATGTTTAACGACTTATCATGCTTCACACCACATCGAGTGAGATCTTTTGAAAATATTCTGTAGAAACTGTAATGAGTTACAGAGAAAATACAAGTGTACATGTTTAAAAGCTTTTACTGTCGCTTACAAATTTCGATATATCTCGAGAAGTAATGAGCGTACAACACGCCAATCGAATGAAATCCACTCGGAAAATTATAAAAAGATTTCGATAAGCGATACATGTTTCAAAATACTCTCACTAGGCAAGGAAGTAAATTTGTCTTTCACTATATCAGATGTGTTTATACTCTGCAGCTGATTATAGTCATAATTTTAAGTACAGCTAATAATAATAGGATGGAAAACTAAGAAATCAGTATTTTTAACAAAATGTGTAATATATATTTCTTTTACAATTTTCATTCATTTGCGTTTCATAAAAACTTTTGTCTAAATATGTTTCTAATTGCAAGAACCTAAATATAAGGTAAGTAGGGGAGTGGAGACGAATAGTGGCATAATGGCATAGAGGAGGCTGATCGGTGAAATAATAATAATGATAGGAGTCTTCATTTTATAATAACGGTGGAACTAATTGTGTTGAACATGTTCAGTAATTCCATTTATAGAATATAGTATGTTAAAAAGGTATTATTCATAGTTATGTAGCCTAATACCTTGTTACGAAAAATGGAAGGGAATAATGCCCCAGTAGAAACTGAATGATAGAGGTTCTAATTTAGAGCGAAAAACAGACCTTATCCTATCCTTACTGTGTTCCTATCCTGTTTGTGTGGAATATTATGATTTTTGGTGACCAAAAATTATTTTGTACTTTATCGAAAAAATAATATCTCAGCACGCAACTGTTGTAGCGAATTTCCAAAAGTGTTTTTCCTTTTCTTTCTCTTTAGGAAATTCTGATTTTACCATCATAATCAGCACTAAAATCTGCATATGCTACCTTATTAAACTTTCAAATTTCATTGAAAATACGACAATGAACCTTGACCACTTTTGGAAGATGTTTTTAATTTTAAGGTATTTTGAAAATTAAAAATGCTAATTTATGCAGTTTTCAACTCTGAATAGGATAGTAAAATCACATTTTCAACAAAATTCAACATATAAAAGTTATAATTTTTTTAGATTCGAAATGGCCGCCATTTTAAAACTGTTTAACGAATTTTGCTTGTTAACGCAATCACCATAATCGAATTTCGTGCCAAGGTTGAATCAAATCATACAAAAATTACGAACACTATCCTGAGTCATTGTAAAGTCACTTTCTGTTTGCACAGGCAGCGGCAGATCTCAGAACAGCTCCTGCTACACGCTCACCAAGAGGACTTCCGTGAGGTGCGTCACTTTTGTAAATATTTACTGAGAAATTTGTATGCCGACGTAATAATGGAGGTGTCTAAAAATATGCAAAATATTATATGGCTTCACTTTCAAACCTTAAACAGTAAACTGCAAGTAAGGGTAAAATATCGAAATTATTCGAATTTATGGAAATACGGTAAAATACAATTTTGTTACATTTCTATATATTTTTAAACAAAATTTTATTACAACTGAGTCAAAAACCCATCTACACTTAAATGAACACACTATTGTTTTATTTTACCCACACAATAGTATAAAAATGGTGTTGTACCTAACATGATTAAATGTTTTAAACTTTATGTTTTAAATGTTACAAATTTGTAAAAGATTTAACCCCTTTAACATAATTTGTAATTTTTTCAGAGTAGTTCCACAGTAGTTTTGCTTTCATAATTTAACCTTATTAAAATAAAAATAACGATAAGACACAATGTTTTGTAGAAATAGGCCTACTGGTAATTAACTAGAATACGTGAAACGAAAAATTCAAGATAAAACTATTCTATACACAAAAAAAGTTCCTGTAAAGGGAACTTTTCTCGCTTTCAACTCTTAAAAATACCTATATTTAGGGTAGCATTAAAAATCATATGTCCGAATTTAATGAAACTTTGTATACAGTAATACTGTACATAAATATTGATTACTTTAGTAAAAGATAATTTATAAATTTTAAAATTGACCGCTACAGTAACAGATTTAAATATTTAAAACAGTACAAAAATACCGCGAGTTTGGCCTACAAAGTGTGACCCTCAGTCTTTTATAAAGTACACGGAGACAACAGACAACAGTGAACAAATATTTAATAAGCCTACCAGCATACAATGTATTTATATAGAATCGTTTTGATTAAATAAAAAAAATAACGAAACTTCTAAAGAAAGGTTTTTATTTTGCAGGTGGCGACTTGACCATTGTTGCGAGACCATGGTAACAGAACACGGAGAGATTATACCGCTAGACCACGTAAGAAATACATGACGAACTGTAATGGACGACAGATATAACTGAGACTCGCCAACTGAGTGTTTTGTGTTAATCGTTTGTGCCATACATTCAGTGGTAAAGACCAAGACGGTTAACTGAGGTTTGTGGCGGAAATAACGTGAAGTTAGGGTAACGATTTGAAAGAAGATGTATTATTAGCTTTTAAACACTAAGGGAGGGAGGAGCACAAATTTACACAAATTAATAAAGTTATGATCGGTGGTAACGTGATGGAATCAAAACATGTACCATTGCTACAAGAAAACATTACACGCAAAACTTAATGATTACTAGTTTATGATACTAATTCATTTTAGTTTTTGTATATTTTGATAGTATTAATTTTAAATTATATAATTATAACTTCAAAACTGATATTCTGAAGGTGCCGTGGGTGACAGCGATATTATTTTTTCCACCTATCAGCTGATTTAAACAACAGCTTTTGTTTACTATGTTTACTTCTAGGTTCAAGCCTAGTCATGTGATTAACTAATTAATTACCATTGCCATATTTAATTGGTAGTTAAGAATGGCAATTACTTGTATTACTTGTTTGTTCATTCATTAAACGATATGCATGTGCACAGCTGAGACTTCAACAATATAAAAGTGATGCATCCTTATAGAACAGTGTTTTCTTTTAAGCTGAACAACGAGAACAATTCACATTTAATTTATGACGCATACATTTTTAGTCCCAAGACATCTGTACGACTCCTGTCTGGTCAGTCATGATGTCTCAGGTGGTAGTGCCCACACTGCATCAGAAGTCTGTAAAACTCCTGCCTAGTCAGTCTGGCGTCTCAGATGGTAGTTCTCACACTGCATCAGAAGTCTGTACAACTCCTGCCTAGTCAGTCTGGTGTCTCAGATGGTAGTGCCCACACTGCATCAGAAGTCTACAACTCCTGCCTAGTCTGCATCAGAAGTCTGTACAACTCCTGCCTAGTCAGTCTGGTATCTCAGATGGTAGTGCTCACACTGCATCAGACGTCTTTACGACTTCTGACTAGTCAGTCTGGTGTTTCAGATGGAAGTTCCTACACTGCATCAGAAATCTGTACGACTACTGCCTAGTCAGCCTGATGTCTCAGGTGGTAGTGCCCTCACTGAATCAGAAGTCTGTACGACTACTGCCTAGTCAGCCTGATGTCTCAGATGGTAGTGCCCACACTGCATCAGAAGTCTGTAAAACTCCTGCCTAGTCAGTCTGGCGTCTCAGATGGTAGTTCTCACACTGCATCAGAAGTCTGTACAACTCCTACCTAGTCAGTCTGGTGTCTCAGATGGTAGTGCCCACACTGCATCAGAAGTCTGTACAACTCCTGCCTAGTCAGTCTGGTGTCTCAGATGGTAGTGCCCACACTGCATCAGACGTCTTTACGACTTCTGACTAGTCAGTCTGGTGTTTCAGATGGAAGTTCCTACACTGCATCAGAAATCTGTATGACTACTTCCTAGTCAGTCTGATGTCTCCGATGGTAGTGCCCAGATTGCATCATAAATCTGTACGACTAATGCCTAGTCAGTCTGGTGTCTCAGATGGTAGTGCCCACACTACATCAGAAGTCTGTACGACTCCTGACTAGTCAGTATGGTGTCTCAGATGGTAGTGCCCAGATTGCATCAGAAGTCTGTAAGACTCCAGCCTAGTCAGTCTGGTGTCTCAGATGGTAGTACCCACACTGAATTAAGCAAATATTTAAAGATGTATTCATGCAGAGCTCATGTTGTTCACACATTGTTACCTGAACACGATATAAAACGTAAAGCTTTCTGTCAATGGATCATGATCCCTGTAACGCCCGTTGGGGAAGAGCTCAATGATTGGTTTTGGTCTGTTGAAGCATGGTTTTACCTTGATATGGATACGTAGTTGCAGAATTATCGTGCTTAGTCTACAAACAATCCACATCAGCTACACAAGTGCGCTTGCACACACAGGAATAATGTGTTTGGTGCGCAGTTTCAAGAAGTCAAATCTTCATAATATTTTTCATGATACAATAAACGCTACATTCGGATTGTGAATACCATTCCTGTAGTACTTTCAGCAGGACAGTGGTGCGGCTCACCCAGCTTTGTTGGAACATCGTGACTCTTGGAACAATGTTTTTATGAACAAGTGATTTCAAAGGACTGTGACCTCCTAAGTCCCCGATTTATAGCCGCCTGATATTCTCTTGTCTGGACACCTTAAGGATGCTGCTTACAAAACTAATCCTCTTACTATTCATAAATCGCGAGAAGAAATCGAACGATGTGTTGCTGCGATATCTCAAAAATCCTTACAACGTGTGTTTAAGAACATGCAACATCATATTCAGTTTTGTGAATCTCTTGGTGAAGTCCACTTCAACAGTTTTGTAACTAACTCATAAAACCTTCTTATTTCCCATTAGGTTGTATCACTTTTTGAACACTCTGTACACGCAAAGTTTATCTTTAATTGTAAAACTAATATTTTATTAAAAATAATAACAGAAACTTAAACAGCTATTTTAACGCAATAAATAAACAAAACTTTAAAGCAAATATTACATACAATCAATAACTTTATATAAATGTTAAAAGTGTTGTATATTTATTATTTATTAAATGTCACTGTTTGGTTTTCATTACTCACACGTTCTGTTTTTAATAAATATTTAAATTTGTTATAAATTACTTATAACTTTTTTATAATGTATTGTGCATTGTAGATTATAAATGCTTTACTGTTTATTAAAAAAATCTTTTTAACTTGTCGTTCAATTCACTCTCTTCTTCCTATGGTAAAGTAAAACATTCCTATTTTATTTTAAAATACGTATATATATATATATATACAAAATTA
Source organism: Callitettix versicolor (assembly GCA_022606455.1). Lineage (NCBI taxonomy): Eukaryota > Metazoa > Arthropoda > Insecta > Hemiptera > Cercopidae > Callitettix > Callitettix versicolor. Next base: position 57,415,912 of record CM040186.1, on the reverse strand, counting down.
CAATATATTAATTGTATTGTATTCGCAGATGCATGTGACATTATTGTTACGGTTTTTAAAAGGTTCTTCATTTAAATTTAAATTTTGGAACGAAAATGATTGTGCATCTTTCGCATACTCTTCTATACACATCTCTTTTTTACGCGAAATAGTGATTTCGGCCTCTAATTAAAAACATTTAGGGAGGATAAATATGAGTGCATCCATGTTTTGAACAATGTCAACAAATAACACAGAAACATTTCATGCTCAATAAAACATAACTTCTTAGAGACCAGTTAAGTATGTTTATCAGCGACTACCATTAATTATAATTATTATTATAGAAAGGCATTTCAGACGAAGTTGGAAAATATACTTTTAAGTTAGCCTTAATAAGCTGGCTTATGTTCTAGTAAATTATTTTACTATTCATTTCAATTACAAGCAGCAGTCTCACTGACGTGAATAGAAGCGAATTTCCAACAATAATGATTTACATCTTACACTTTTTTGAAAATCTCATTGGTGAAATAAGTTTATCACCAAATTTTGTTTTATTGCAGACTGCAATGCTGATCAGAATTTTGAACAGGTAACAGTAACCATTGACAGGTTCATTTTCATATTTTCAATGAAATTTCAAAATTTAGAACTCAAAATTTATGCAGACTGTAACGCTGATTAAGTGGGAGAAAACACATTTTTTATAAAGTGTAAAATAGAAAGCTATGATGTTTTAGAAATTTTTAAAGACCGCCATTTTGAAGCAGTAGAACGGATTTTGATGAAAAACGAATTCTTTTAAGCTACTACTAAAATCAATTTGTGCTATGTTTGATTCAAATCACAAAATATTGAAAATTCAAATTGAGGAAATTGAAATGAAGCCTGTAAGGCTGTCAAATATAGGACTGGTTTTTTCAAGGAAATTAATTTTTCTAATCTGAATTAAAATACATTTTAAGTATAATTACTGTAGAGAAATTAAATTTTCAAAAATTATATTTTCAGGTTCCTGGTTCTGGACCGAACCAAGAAGACCACTCCAAATAACTTGTTCCCTTCAAATGAAAACGCGCTAATAAACCATAAAACATCTAAGATTTACATTAAATGTACTTCGTTAATCAGCTTTAAAGTATTTCGATCATTTCTTCAAAGCTTTGTTTTTCTTACACCAAATTATCAGTTCCGACCTACATCATGACAACCCTGTTGTTTTTCCAGTTCTACAATGTCAGCTTCTTACCTGATGTATTTGAAGTTTCTTCAGAACTTAAAAACAATATTTTTATTTGAAAAATTATTAAAAAACACAATAAATATATTTATTTTTATATAATTACACAAAATTTATATGTTCCATGTGAACTGAGAAATCCATTGCAATCAGTCTAGACGTCTGCAGATGCTGCAGCTTTACGGGTGCGGTAGCCCAACGAGAACAATCTGCAACAAGTCAAGCAAATATATCGAAATATTTTTCGCAATCACACATTTTAATTTAATAATTCAATGAGTAGTGGCACTTTTAGAAGTGTGGGAAATACAACATAGACAATTATTGAGTTACACGCACGACACAACTGGCTCGCGCGTAGGAAACAATCATTTTAAGCTAATAATAACATACATTAAGCTAACTTTTTATGTTAATAAGCTAACTTTTATATTAGCTAAGGTACCAAGAAGCGTTATGTGTTACTTGAATATTTGCAGATCAATTAAATTTAGTTGGTAAACTGATCGCGCGAACGTTGATTTTCCTCCATACATATTTACAACACTTTGCTGGCAGCCGGTCCTTTACTGAAGTGTTCTATTCCGCTGTAAATTCCATTTCAATTTAAGTAGTCATCATTTCTAGTTGTGTCGGTCAAGAGAAAACTAGGGAAGACGTAAACTCGATTCAACGCTTTCGGACGTCTTGAAGTTTCGCTATATTTCGTAAAGAATGCGCTACTATAGCATGCGCTGACGAGTTTGTTATTCAGTAGTAATTACTAGCCTAATTATTTTTATCATTACGGCTGTTATCATTAGGTAATTTCAATTATTTAATAATGAATTATTTGAGTGGCCGTCATGACTCGGACTCGATTCCTTTATTAAGTGAGCACTGATCATGATCACAACTACAGAACTCGTTTAGAGGGGACGTTAATAAAATAATAATGCCTTTATTATAATATACCGTAATATCACAAATTGTTATAACGCGTTAACAATGATTTTTTAATAATTCTCTGGATTAATAATAAATTATGACGTGCAAATCTCATACGGAAAAATTATTTTTAGGTGTTATACGTCTGACGGTTAAGCTAATAAGATTGTAAATATAGAGAAATCAACTGTACATACTTTTATGTGCAAATAATTCGGTATATAAACAAAATTTCTTACATAAAATGGGGTAACAATCACGTAATTAATTAATAATAAAAAATATAATAAAATAATTACTTTAAAAAATAAAAAACACGACTGCTAAAACACAAAATACAAAAAAATATACACAAACATTCTATATTTCATAATTAAAAGAAATGAAAATCTGAAATACAATTGATTTAAAAAGATGAAAACAAGGTATTAGAATAAATGCTGAAGAATATTTTCCGAGTATTTAGTTTAATAAATTAAGAATTAACATTTTAGTTCATACAATAAATGCAGTCGGGGGCGGTTTAGTGCATTTATTGAGATGTAGGCTATTTTGTATTTGTTGTATTTTGTGTTTTAGTATTCGTGTTTTATATTTGTAAGTAATTATTTTTATCCTATATGAAATTAGTTATAAGTTCATCCTATCTATTTACCCCAATTTTAGGGTAAAAGTTACATAACCTATGACATTTCTGGCGACGTGAGGAATCCAACAAGCTAAGGTAGATCAAAATCGGACTAGTCGTTAAGAAGTTACGATAGAACAAACATACATACATAGTTACCCAGGTACTGAAAACATAACACTCCTTTTTTGGCAGTCGTGTAAAAAGACAAAAAATTCAGCCAATAATAAAATAAAATAACATTAAAATTATATAAATTTACATTGTCTTGTTGACTGACTTACGGTAAATGCGGTCTTCGTATCCTGCGACATCTTCCTAAAGTGTCTCTGTAGAATCCAGACCCACATTTCTTGATGGTCTTGGCAGTTGTTGTTGACGCTGTTGTCGTTGTTTCAGTTGTAATCTCAGTCGAAGTAGAACTGACAGTAGTATTTGTATGAGGCCTGCTTGTCACATTGGAGACAATGTTATAAAATATATCTTCCACTATTAACATGTCATTATCGTGCGGTTTGTTTGAAACGGAAGATGAACTCGATGTGGCGTTGTTAGAAGTGGAATTATGCGATCCAGAAGGCTTCGTTGGTTTCTCTGTAAAGTCAGCATAGTCGTACTCCCCATACTGAAATGAAAGTTAAATTTTAAGTCAAATCCTCAAAGGATGTGCCAATCACCGAGATAAGAATCAAAACAAAATGGTGCAAAAACACGTCACATTCAATTGTTTCTTCCAAATGTCTGAATAAAAAAAACAACGAAATCAAAAAAATTTCTGAAAAAGGCTTTCACGAAACATTCAATTTTGAAACTCTTGAAAAAATTGAAGAATTTATTTTTTTATTGACTATTGTTTTTTATATCGGACTTTACTCAAATCTGAGATCAGATATGAAGATTCATAACTCACAATTAGTCCAGCGAATTTAAAACAAAACGGTTCTAGAATTAATCGAGAAAAACTAACGGAGGTCAAGGTTTGCTTTACTTCCGAACGATAAATTTATTTTATTTCAATTTTCTTCGTAGGTTGTAAGCACCATATGGGTTATGAAGCTTCACCAAAAATTTTGGGAAAATTTTATTAACTGATTTTGAAAAATTAAATCGTTATTTATCGTTTTATTTGTCTCCCAAATCAGACTTTTGGGAGGGCTTTATACATTTTGTTGTGGTACTTACGGACTTCATTTGCGAAATAAACAGTAGCCTACACAAACCAAATGTATAGAAAAACCGATAATTTTTGCAATAAGAAAAATCTGATAAAGTTATCACAACAAATGTTGGTCACACAATCTCAAAAGAATCAAATCGGTAACATATAAATTTTATATTTAAATTAATTAATTAAGAAATGGTATATTAAAGATAATATTTTCAACTCTTAATTTAAGGTTTCGGGTCTGGGTGTATCTATAATGGCAGGTCCCATAGCTCATTTTCCTATACAAATTTGCTAATAATGTTTGGAAATCAGTCAATTTACTATATTTTAAATGTAAATGAGCTTTAACATTCCTAACTTGAAATATCACAAAGTGTGTTTACGTATAAATATAGTCATAGGATTTTTCTTGTTTAACGTCCGACCGATATAGTCATAGGATAACATAAGTTCAACAAACTCACTCATACACTGTTTATGTAAGGAAGTTTCCCTTTATATTTTAAGAAAATTATACAAATATTTTTAACTTCAATTTACCACACACCAAGACCTATGGTTACAGAGTTTATATTTTAGTTTATAAATAAAAACTACCAATAAACTTTTACATAGACAAATCGTACCAATAACTTGATTAACAGACTGAAAGTAAATGAATTTGCTTTCATAACGTCAGCGGCGCAACTGTGTGTCAACATTATTTCCGGGTAAATTTATTTAGCTCTTCTAAACTGTAAATACAGTATCAGAAAAATAATTTGACCAACGGAAATGCAATTGTTTTTTGTTTTATTAATACGTACGTAAAATATACGGTTCTCATAACTATTGACCGTTAATGAATTAATCGAAACTTTTTTAAGTTTTAATAATAGAATATAGTTTATAAGCGACAATATTAATTGTATGTTTTAAAACGTACACAAAATAACTCAGGCACTTGTTACCTCTCCAAAAAGCGAGTCGTCCAAAATAGCGAAAACTTCGATGTTTTTGAGTTGCAGTTGAACGTTGACATCACCACTTTGGCTCTGGTCGTAGCGCACCACGGAAGCACTGGTGACGGCAACACAACAGAAGAGGCCGATGACCAGAGGCACGGAGAGATCAGTCATAATGGACGGCCGAGTAGACACTGGTTGGCTGTCGACAGAGATGACCTCTGGAGGCGGTGGCCATTGCTCCTGAACGTGGAGGTCTCCAACGCATTCCAGAGTTCACTGGAATTGTTACGGTCCCAACTCATGTACGATTCCAACTGTAATCGTTTTTACTAGATCCGCCTTTTTGAAAAAAAAATAATTATTGGATCAACTATTGTTTCAAAATTTGGCGCTAAACGTGAGCATTTAAAAAAGGCAGTAAAACAGAATTGACGTTTCAGATTTTGTTTACCAAAACAACAGAACTATAAATTGTTCCAATTAGTTCGATATTGATTGATACTTTTGTTTACAACATACAGATATTTTGATCATTTGTTTCGAAACATTTTAATATTGTTGATATTACAATAGAGGTGACCGTGCAAAATTTGCTTTTCCTTGATTTATCCGTATGCAGCGTTTCACAGTTGAAACACATGGATATATCTGTATGATTGTTTCTGTGCACGCAGATGGTGTTCAAACGAATTACTATAAATTTAGCTTATTATCCAAATCATCTTATTTACCCACATTATCTCATGCATGTTTTTTTATGTTTCCTAAAAATTTTGTTTTAGCCCTTAATGTCCAAAAATATGTTTAAACATTAGATTGTTACCACATTTTGACCGAAATTAGTAAAAATCCAAAGTAGGTATAAATAATATTAATAAAATATCTGAACAATTTTTTCTCGAGTCTAGTCAAGAATAATGTAAATTTCTTTCATTCAAATTTTATACATTGTGTTTAATGATATATGCACTTAATATACATAAATGAGGCGTAGGCCTACATACATTATAAATATATAGTTATAATAAATATTTATCTTATTATAATAGTTTATTTGTACATTTGCCATTATTTGTTTAGCCTATATAAAGCAGGACAGGTCTTGTACAGGTTTTTTTTTCTGGTGCGGCATTTGTCAAATATTTTATGTAACGTTAGAGCGTATTGCTTTATACACACAAATGATGACAAAAGTATAAATAAACATTACTAATAGTTTAAAGAACTGTAGACCTCGCAGTATATTATTAGTTAATTCCATGACCACGACAGCGCTAGTAACCTCTTCCGCCTATTTAACCGGTAATCGTATTATTTGAGGGAAGTGTTACTGAACCAACTTCATTGCAAATTGTACTGTTTTTCTACGAAACAGTCCAAGTTATAATAGAACTTAATGTTTTGCCAGTATTACAGGAAATAGCCAGCAACTGCACTCGTGTTTGTTAAATCATTGGCCGCCATCTTGAAACGGAAGTGAATAGGGAATAGTATATATATATATATCCTCGTCGTTTGAGCTTTATACAAGGTACTTTCGTACCAAATTTCAATACAATCGGTGAATGCGTTTGACCAAAACTGCTTAAACTCGTCATCATTAAATCAAAGGCCGCCATGTTTTAAGAAAAGTGAATAGAAAAAAATAGGGTAAAATAAAAAACTACTTTTGGAAACTTGCTTCCATCGCGTCATCGGGACAGCCGCATGCCGCGATTGTACAAATAAATAAACCGTCAAGACATATCACCAAATAAACACATACCCAGTTTTACGTAAACAAAGCTGGAAAATTCATAGGTAAATAATTTTTTAAGCGAAACTTAATATTAAAATTATTTAAGTTAAAAACAAAATAACTGAATTATAATTTTGTAAAAAAAGCTGCAAAGTGTGTCCTGATTTTCGTTTTACTATCCAATAAAAACAATCAACAATTTATAGAAAAAAAGTATGCTATCGTTTACAAAAAATTATTTGGAAATGTAATCATTTAGAAGAAAATAACTTCCGACCTGAGGTCGTTCTGTGTGGATCAATAAAAAGGCCAACTCTCGCAATCAAACAGCACTTGAAACGAACAGTTAGAGTCGTTGCCCAGAGTTGAACTTTTCTATGACTGTTCAGGTGTTGCATATTCCAACAAGATAGCTTAGCCTGCGGCACTGACCTTCATCTCCGCTAACAGATTAGTAACTGCATCTGACCGGCTTCGCGTCTTCCGACAGTCGACTCCTTGATCCAGCGAGATTAACATGGCCGCGATGTTCTGTCTTTGTTTAGTTTTATTTGCGTCAACTGTCGTCAGTTTACCGACAAAAACTTTCGACCAGAGGCAAGATGGCGGATTAAATATTCACGCGCAACTCGAGAACGTTATCGTCGTGCTGGTGCCGACCAGTGGAGTGAGTCTGGTAGATCTAGCTGCGAAGTCGAGACCGAACAGAAATAGTCTTCTGCAAGTGTTAGGAAAAACAGCGCACATTGATAAGGAATCAGAACAAGTTGATAAGACAGGCGGACAAGTTGAAGAAAACTCTAATTTACTGTCTTCTTCCGTTCTTGAACGTTTAGAATCAAAAAACAACGTGGACTCGCCGGTCTTAGTTTTGAAGACGAAAACCAGTAACAATAATCTGAATGCATTGTCGGTGGTAGAAGATAACCAAGGAAATCCAAATCAGGCAGCCGAGTCGTTAATCGATCCTTCTTCAGAAAATAAGGTCTTCTCTCCAAGCACGGTTTCACAAAACAAAGATTTCTCTTTCATGACTGTAACAGAGTCAGAAAACGTTGAAACCAATCCAACAGTTCTCGAGGCCGAAGCCGAAGACTTCTCTGCCGTCTCTTCGGGAACCGTTACCTTAACTATAAAATCAGGATCCGGCAATAATCCGACTAACTCTGGTCATCCTACTTCAGTTTCAAACTCCGGAAACAGTAACATACTCTTGAAGCCTGATTCTTTAGAGTCCGAAATTTCAGTTTCTGAACAAATTAAGACCGAAGAATCTCCTCTACCAGTTAAAACTGATTCTCACGCACCAGAAGATAAATTACAGAACAGCGATGAAACTGAGCCGAATACTGAAAGTAAAATTACTAAAGAATCATGTTTGACCAAAAAAGTTGAAGCAGCTTCGCAACCGTTAACGGTACAGAAAAAGGAAGCCTTAACTAAGCCAGATCTTTCGGTCAGTTCATCAATAAGTCCAGAATCGAATCCGAAAAAAGAAGAAAGCACAATTTCTTCTCTCAACAAAGTTGAGTTGATAAATTCAACTAATCGTGAAAAAGACACAGTTTTGCATCAACCAAATGAGCCAAGAAGACCTGATGACCTGATCCCTACTGACAGTGAAGTTGCAGCAGCAGAACGAAAAGGAGTCGTAGCTGAGTCGCCGAGCGTGTCACTGAAGACAGATCACCGGGAAGACGTGTCACTTCGGAGGACATAAATGGGTAACTGGATATTTAATGTAATGGCATATGTTTTGAAACGATGTTTATTAACTTTCATATATTAAATTAAACGATTTTTTCTTTTTTTCTTGAAGTAAAATTTGTTTGACCGATTCTCCTTCTTTTGTATTTAATTTTACAAAATAAAGGTATAGTTGCAATTTTGAAATTAATTCAATATTTTTCTGCAAAATATCAACAGTCGTGATGGGAACGGATTTCCAACTTACGCTTTTCATTTAAACCTGATTTCACCACCGTAATCATCATTAAAAGTACATAAATTCGAATTTTAAACTTTCAAATTCCATTGAAAATGCGAAAATTACTTATGGCCAACGTTTAGTTCATTTTTGAATCTTCAATGCAATTTTAAAATTGCAAATTCAAGCAGACTTTAACGCAGATTACGATGGTGAAATAGCTTTTTTTAAATATATGATAAATAAGCTATGATTTTAAAAAAATTAGAATGACCGCCATTTTAAAAGGGTATAGCTTATTTTGTTTGGTAACGAGCGTCTAATCTATTATAAAAACCGACTTGTGTGCCACGTTTGACAAAAATAGGCATACATTAAAATTTGTAACTTTTCAAATTTCGTTATTATTTGATTTTATTATTTGAAGTATTATGATATTTAATTATTATATCAATTTTTTTTTAAATATATTATAAAAGTAATAAATAAAAATTAAGTTATAATATTGGTTTCTATGGTAACAGTTTAAATAATTAAAATAAATAAACAAATTTTTCGTATAGCCCCGTACATATTTTTTTTTATTTACCTCTGGTTAATAATTTCATATTAATGGAATTTTAAAAAATGCTAATTTATGCAGTTATAACGCTGATTACGACGGTGAAATTTGTTTATCAAAAAAGTGTATACCTACATTAATTTTAGATTTTAAATAGCTACCATTTTGAAACTGTTGAACGGATTTTGATGCACAATGAACTAATGAACTTGTCTAAGCCATAAACAAAATCGATTTTTAGTGCTAATTTCAAGGTCTCCGGGTTTTTGGATATTACCTTGATGGTGCTTCTATTGCTCATTATTCAATGAAAATTCGCTAATATATTTCTATACTGAAACAAGAAACAAAAGATCCTACGTTTAGATGTCCGAAATGTTCAACAACTTACAAACACAGATCCGGCTTGAACCATGTACTGGAATTAACCGCCTCGTTGAACTGGTTTCAAATAAATTCACAAAACATAAGTATAATTTATAATTATATTTATATTTTTAATTTATTAATTAACAATTAGGTTCTAATATAGGTTTTCGCGGTAACGAAAGTAAATTTTTCATAACATCTGTTTCTATGGTAACAGTTTAAATAATGAAAATTAAAAATGATAAATTTAAATGGTTCTTTTTCTAAAAACATGGATTAAATGGTTTTTGGATCATGGATGTATAAGCAATATTGTTTGTTAAAAACTTAAGCCAATGATTTTTACACAAGCGAAGATTAAAAGATTAAATATTTGTGAAAACAGCTCACTAAACATTTAGCGGATTGGGTTCTGTAACTCTTTAGACACCAAAACGTTGCGAGATTTGGGCGTTGGTAGATAAGAACTGCAAGACATAAGACACGCGCGCGCGCGTGTGTGTGTATGTGTGGTGTCTGTTGTAAGTTCGCAAAGCTGAATGGAATTATTTGGCTTCTGTAACAACTAATACAAACAGCTGATATTTATTTTTGCGGCGAAAAACCGTTAAGGTTATCATCGCCGCAAACAGCTGATAAACGATTGACCTTGACCTACCGCGAACTTTATTCAATTTTGTACCGCTGTTTTCATGTAAACAGGTTTACACTTGACGCCCTAGTAATTAATTACTTATATATATAATAAAAATTTCATACGTCTTATATTCTGTTATACAACCATATTTTTTCTATTGTTGATGTTTGTTTATGCACATAGATAGAGACTAAAACAAAGATACCAAATTTGACAAAATTTGATATTTGTTATAGTGTTGACATATCTAGAGACCATTTATCGAAATTTTGTAGATTTTTAAGGCAATTTTAGTTTAAAAACGGTAAAAATTATTAAAACTCGGCTCAATTCAAAAACCGCAATAATTATTTCGATTAAATTTTGCTCAAAATCTTATTATAAGTACCTTAACAAAAATTATCTCTCACTTTTCCAAAAAAGGACTGAAAGCTATTGAAAAATAAATCTGTTCATGCATGATCGCTCTAATTAGTCATGTTGTAGTAACAATATCACTATATGTAACGGTTTTATGACACACATTTTAAAAAAATCTAATTTCGCTTTCACAATTTGCGCATTACATTCTATTATGTGATATGAAATGTTTACTTTATAGAAAACTTGCTTCCATACATATTGCGTGCTGCAAATATTATAGTGTAAATGATTTCACACCATAAAATTACACTCGAACCAAAATGTCCCCCGGCAAAGCGCAAGGTTGAAACTGTAATTTTCAACGACCTCAGTGACACTGTCCGACACCATTCGCTAATTCGGCATTGATCCGGTGATCGTCGAATGAAATGAAAAGTTCCGGCAAACTTTCTTCTCGCTTAGTGGGAGAACGGTCAGCTGCGCTCAGCAGAGATCAGTCTTGAAGACGAAGGATGGCCGACAACAGTGTGTTCTCTGTCCTTCTCATCAGTATCCTTATATTCATCTTCTTCAAGTTCTGTCTGGGCGAAGAAGTGGACGACAACTTGACCGGAAGCGACCACCCTCTGGCACCTGGATCAAAATGTCCCATAGGAACTGTTTATAACGAATACACTGGGCAGTGCAAAGACCTTGTAATGTCCAATAAGAGGTAAAAATGAAACACTTTACACAAAACAAGTTTAGGTTGTAAGTTTTAGACAACAAAGTACAGTTTTAAATAGTTTTACATTTTTACAAATATTTCAAACATTGTCTTATTACTCTGGTTCAGGCCATTAGTTACACGTGTTCTGCGATGGTAACACATAAAATGTTAAGGTAAAAATAAACAATTAATCTAAACAAAGAATCAAAATATGTTTGTTTTTTTAAATCTCGATATTAAATTTGTTTTTCTCTATAATTTTAAATAACGGCGGTAACAAACACTTTTTAATTTTAAAAAATTGGAATTATAACGCATAACTATCGCACAAACTTTCGCACATTCAAATAAATACTTACACAAATAATATACATTGCTAAATCCAGTTCGGAAGATACGATACGAACAAAATGAACTCTTCTAGTAATTTCCGTCTAGTTTCTCAAAATCACTTCAAGTTATTTTACTCAAACATTACGCATCATAATTCAAATAAGTTTTGTTTGAATTTTAAATAAAAACTTGACGATTCAGCTATAAATTGAAAGAAATACAACGAGCTTGAATCAAGGTTTATTGTATTAGCAAATGCTTAGTGGAAAATGAATTTATTGCAGCGGTCATCATGATACAACCCTCTTAACAATATCATACGCGTACTAAATGTATTCTTTGAATTATTTTGGGCTTTAGTATTCTATATTTTGATATTTGATTCAAAATTTAGATTTAATTTTTTTAATTTAAGTAATATTAGTGTTAATTTATGGTTTGCATTGGTCCGACTATAATACTGATATTACCGCTAAATTAAAATTGTACACAACTGGTTTGTGTTAGATATGTCAGGTATGTACTATAATGGCGCTGATTATAATTTAAATATATTATTATTAATTTAAATTTATTATTCAATTATTAATATTCATAATTTAAACAGTAATAATAATTACTATTAAATGTAAGGCCAGTAGTTGGTTTTGAACTAAAATCCATTATGCAAGTAAAATTCCGGTTACTTGCATAAGCAGAAATGACAGCATTGAGCCTGAAATATAGCAGAAACAGTCAGTTCACTGGTAGATCGAATTCACTTCAGTAATACTAATAATGTGTATAAGCAAGTGTGACACTTTTTACACGTTATTCATCGTGTTATCGCAAGTTTCTACTTTTTGCAACAAAAAATCTAAAAAATTAAGAAGTTTTCATTTCAAAAAGTGAAAAGTAAAAAATTGATTCTTCTTAAAGCCACGTGTTATCAGTCCAATGGCTTTGGGAAGGAACACACAAAACGATAGTGTCAATTCCAGGTCAGCGATTTGAAAACATCTAGTCCTGCGCTGACAAAGAAATCTAGTTCAGTTCAGCAGGATTTGGAGTCACTAACTGTCGTCTCCCATGTAAACAGAACCAAAAATCTGCTTCGAATATATTTTGGAATTGTTGAAACTCTTGTTTGCAGTAGAGAGAATCTTTGGAATCCAACACCAGTTGATGACACTACACAAAGTTTTGGAGCTCGAGAAAGGTATTCAAAAGTGTTACCAGTCCAACAAGTGAATGCACACGTATATATTAAAATACCGCAATTAATTTCAATAGTTTAACTTTATTGTTTCTTGGTTATGCTTTTTTTTAGAAAATTCAGACAAACAACACCTCACCACTTAACAATTTTAATATTCTACTTAAGGTGAAAACACTATAGGCTGTTGTGTTTCACGATAATCCTTCAGTGTACGAGTGTTATTTACTGTTAAAATTGTTGCACGTGAAAGTTTGAGATTATAGCGGTGTTAATTGAAGTGAAACGAAAATAAGCGGCCAGCACATTAGTGAAGATATCAAAACCAATAACTTTACAAACAGAATTATGGATTTCCGAAGTAAATATTTCTTGGGGATGTTTATAGGTTCTTTTAGCGTATGCTGTTGAGAAATTACCTAACGGCGCTGCCATTACATAAGACCTTGAGTGTGCAGTTCGAAGAAATCTGATTTAGTTCAAAATTCAATAATCATGGCAAGCAGCTGTCTCGAATTTCCACAACATTTTTCTTTATCTTACCCTTTTTGTAATTCTGATTTCACCGTCACAATGAGCACAGAATCTGCATGTTTAGCGTTTTAAACTTTTATATTGAAAATATAAAAAAGAAACCCTGACCACTGTCAAGTTACATTTCCCAACTTCAACCGATTTTTAAAATTAAAAATGATAATTTAAAAAGCTTCTAACGCTGATTACGATGGGGAAATCGGATTTTCCACAAAAAATCGTGTCTGTTTCTTAACACGATGGCTGCTCAACAGCTGATTTATTTTATTTATTTATATTTTATTTATTTATTTTATATTTTATTTTATTTACTTATTTTTTTTATTTATTTATTTATTTTTATCTATAGGCCTATATTTGCTTTCAAATTTCACTTTGCGGAATTATACTTGGGATTAATTTTCTAAAAAGTTAGTTATTCGGTTCGTAATCTTAAACAAATCATATTTAGTTATCTTAAAATTTTTATCTGCTTCTGCAACGTATGCAATTAATGCTTTTAAGTTCTGAAATTCTATTAAAAAACCGCTGAAATTATAACAACGAAATTCCAATAGTATTTTTTGTTTACTTTGTATTTTTTTAAATCTGCTTTCGTTGTAATAATGTACTTCGAAATCAGCATTTATTATTGCATTTTGTTTTACTTTGAAGTACATTTAAAATACGAAAACGAACCATGACCAACCTCCAATTACATTTGTACATTTTCAAATATTTTAAAAATTTTAAATACAAGTTTATTGCATATTTTAAGGCTTGTTACAATGTGAAGGCTAGATTCTCAAAAAAAATGTGTTACATAAAAACATTGATTTTTTCCCTGATTTTAAGTAGCTTCCGTTTTGAAACGATTGAGCGGATTTTTATTGAAAAACGAACTTCTCCGAATATTTTTAAACTTATAAATTACATTGAAAAAATTCAAAATGGACTTTGAGCTAAGTCAGACGTGATTTCAATGGGATTAAAAAGCTTAAGTGCTGCTTTGCAGGTCTCGACGCTGACTACAGTTATGCAGTCAGATTTCCAGAAACGTCTAACATAAAAAGTAATGCTTTTTTTATCTTAACCTTTCTTTTTGAAATTCTAATTTCACCATCATAATCAACATTAAAACCTTTATAAAGGCTATTAGTAGCTTTTACATTTTTACATTGAAAATACGAAAATTAACCTTGATCTTGGTCAATTTAAATTTCATAATTTCAAAGAATTTTGAAAATTAAAAATGCTATTTTGTGCTGTGTTTAAACGCGATTAAAAAGATTTTTCAAAAAGTTTTAAGACCAAAAAAAGTTAGGATTTTTTAAATACTTGAAACGGCCACCATTTTAAAACTGTTGAATTGATTTTGCTGGTTAACGAACTTGTCCAAGCTGTTACCAAAATCGATTGTGCCACGTTTGAATGCAATCGAACTAAAATTGCAACTTAAAAGCGTGCTAAAACACACACGCGCGCGCGCGCGCACACACACACACACACACACACACAAATCTCTTAAAAAGTATAGATCACGTAAAAAAGTGATCTAGATAACAGGATCGGCGCTTATTTCATGATCTCGGGCTTCGATGATACGATAGTGGCCGCTCCAATATTTCATTTTCTAATGGAAATTCTATTATAAGTGGAAAACAGTTGGTAATCACACAGTGTTCTCATTTAATAAATCTCTGATTATGTGGTAAAAATTGTCTCCCACTTAGACAAGACCTGAAGCAGCTGCAGTTTCTCTTCACATCGTTGATTTTTTAAATAATTCTTAGTTGCTACAGTTAGATGCATCCTGTGACATTACACTTTGGTGAGTCAATGCTGAGGAGAAAGTGCCACGAAGCGTGAACATGTCGAGAGAAATTTGCCTTCAAGATATCTGTCACTCCACTATCCGCTTTCCCTCTCGCCTTATACGGATGGCACTGGCATTACTTTTGCATTTCAAGATCCTTGTGTTTTATTATATGTCTGAAATGCACTGGTTTCTAAATACGAATGGATGTTTTAGAATAAAGTGCCGGTAATTCCAACAAAACAACCGCTGACACTACGAAACGATGTCAAGAAGAAATAAATGGAACAAAAACATTGCACAAACTTTCTCATAATAAATTAATATTATTTTTAATCGCGACATGCAGCTGTCTTGCTGACGTGATGGAAGAGAATTTATTAAAATATTGGTTTTACCTTCTCTCGTAAATCATTAAAAGTAATCAATCAGCTGTCTTAAAATTCCGAAATAAAGATATCACATAAGATTTTATTTCTTTAGATAAAGTTTGCTGTCAATGCCAGCCCTCTTATATTTGTTATAAACACGCTCACGTTCGAACTTGACACAAAAACTGACTTAAACAAGTTCGTTAAACAGTAAAATCCGTTCAATTTCAAAAAGGCGGTAATTTTAAATGTTTACAAATTAGTAAATTTTTGTCTTAATTTTTAAACAATTCCACTATTGTAATCAGCGTTGAAAACTTCATATATTAGCGTTTTAAAATTTCAAAATCCATTAAAATTTTGAAAATTTTTAACGGCGTTCAGGGTTTTTTTCGTAGGTCTATTTCCAATGTAATTTGAAGTTTTAAAGTGTTAATAAATGCAAATTTTAATGCTGTTTGTGTTGGTGAAGTAAAAGTAAGAAAAAACAAGTAATTTTGGAAATTCGCTTCTATCACGTCATGTATTTGTTAGTTTTAGCTACTTTCTTCACAACCCTTATCCTGAAGTATAAACAAGTTGTAACTAACTGAAGAACACTGCTACTGTTAGGCCTACAGTTAACTGATATATACAAAGTTATATTTTTTTGTTTACTTTTCTTTCAGTTCTTTTTCTTGTGATTTGACCAAACACTAATCGTTTTGTTACGCATTCCAGCCTCGCGGAAAGACTTCTGCTCCTTGTGCCCTACTTCGCAGCGGCGGCTCAAACTCCAAACTAAAAGTACTTTTATTTTATTTTTTATTAATTATTTGTTTGTATTTTTATAACTGTATATATTATTAAGATGAGTTATTGTGTAGTTTGTTTGTAATACATTTTTATTTTTTATAAATTGTTTTGTTAATTATTTACCAACCAGATCCTAAACAAGACACTAGAAATATTAAACGAAATTATAGAAACGCAAACAATAAACAATAATCTCACAAACATATTTCAATTAAAACTTTAAGGTAATACCATTTATTTGTATTTTAACGTAGAACGAAATTAAGTAGAGAATGTTTTTTTAAATAAACGAGATTTGGCAATAATTACTTTAGAAGTTTAATTGTTAGTATTTCTGTCGCTGATGTTCGAAGTTTCAGCCATTCTTCGAACATCTTTTCATGATCAAAATGATAGCATTTTGAATGAAAAATATTAAGCACATTATCACCTAAATTTATGTGTGAGTACACAAAGAATTACTGTGTAGGATATTTGTACAATTGTACAACAGAGCCTTTAGGGCGTAAACTTTGGCTCTCTTGTTGAGCTATTTATCTTTTTGAAGAGTTTCAAAATTGTTTAGAAAATAACAACAATAGGAGAAAGTTATCTGAATACATTAAATGAAAAGTAACGCCAGAACATAATATGTACACAAGATGGCGTTCATGTGCTTTTAACCCAGTGAAAGATTATTTATTTGAAATCTTTCACAATCGTGCGGCAAAAAGTAATGTCTTCAAGTCTAAACCAAGTGGAATTTATCTTTGAAAAGCACCAAGTGAAACTTTTCAAAGCATCAATTTTACAGTTAAAACCATCAAATGTTGAAGAGCTGATAGAAGCAATTATTCAAAACCGTAAGTGAGTTAATTGTATCAAGGATAAGATACTACTTTACTGGCCACTTAGCAATGATAAGATACTACTTTACTGGCCACTTAGCAATGATAAGATACTACTTCACGAGCCACTTAGCAATGATAAAATACTACTTTACTGGCCACTTAGCAATGATAAGATACTACTTCACTGGCCACTCAACAATGATAAGATACTACTTCACTAGCCACTTAGCAATGATAAGATACTACTTCACTGGCCACTCAACAATGATAAGATACTACTTCACTGACCACTTAGAAATGATAAGGTACTACTTCATTGACCACTTAGCAATGATTAGATACTACTTTACTGGACAGTTAGCAATGACAAGATCACTTAACAATGATAAGGTACTACTTCACTGACCACTTAGCAATGATTAGATACTACTCTACTGGACAGTTAGCAATGATAAGATACTAATTCACTGACCACTTAGCAATGATTAGATACTACTCTACTGGACAGTTAGCAATGATAAGATACTACTTCACTGACCACTTAGCAATGATGAGATACTATTTTACTGGACACTTAGCAATAACACTAACAAATAAGAATTCTGTGTATTTTAAATATTTTTCTGTCAAATTCCGTTTAATTTTTGAAGGAATTTATATGATTTATTTTGCTCTGTACCAAAAAAAATGGCTGTCGGTGAATTGACAGACAGAAAAAAAAATGTTAAAAATGAAGTAATCAGTTTTCATTGTTGGTCTGTATTGGTCCACTTATTACTAAGATTACGGTATATACAACTGATATTCAAGAAATTGGACATTTAAATACATTAAATATAAATATAAACATCAAACATGTACAATATATTCAACGTTAATGTTGTAATAATTGTGATGGTTGGGCCGGGCAAGTAGTACAAATCACGTTCTTGGATAATTTAAATATTTGTTTATATACTTAGGCCTACTTAAAATTTAAATAATATTAAGTGTAAAAAAGTGAAAATCAGCTGCTGGTTTGAAACACACTTTCCTTAGTTTCATAAGCAGAAATCAAAACACTGAATCAATAATGCACATAAATACAATCAGCTGACTGGTAGACTTCACTTCAAGAATACTAATAATGTATACACGCATGTATTCGTGCGGTCGCAAGTTTCCACTTTTCTCTCATACAAAACGTGCTAGGCCCGCCTACAGCCGTCTTCAAATCAAAATTAACGGTTATTGTTTAAAAATTTAACTTATTTTTACAACTGTTCTATTTGGCTAAGAAAACACTTTCACGTGACGGTCGTGTTTTGTAAACAATTTAAAATGTGAAAACTGCCACAAAACTCTAAATTTCAAACATTTTTAAAATACGAAGTTAAAGTTGTTAAACTTATTGTCACCACTTCTGTTGGTAATTTTTTATTCTTTTTGTAAAAAATATATGTAAATATGCACAGATATAAAACAATAAAATAGACAATTTTTGTGAAACAGAAAGCATTATTTATGTAAAACATTTATTACGCTGTAGTTAAAAACAGGCTTCGTTTATTTATTAACACATACATAACTTATAAAATTACATTCATACAAAAATCATAAAACTATTCTATTAAAGCTATTCATCAAAAGTCAGTTTTTGACTTCTCCCAAGGCGTGAAGAATTGAGTTGCTCACTGACGACCTCTGTTGAGAAAAGGTAGAAGTAGGTTAGATAGCCTCAAACGTGATCTGTAACACGATATCAACATTCTGTTACAATAATTGTACAATAACTAGACGTCAAGATACTTTCACTACCAGGAAAATTAACTGTTACAAATTACAAACAATTAGCATTTTGAATTTTCAAAATCCGTTGAAATTAAGAAATGTAATTTAACGGCGGTCAAGGCTCGTTTTCGTATTTGCTGTATAATTTAAATGTTTAAAATGTATACACTCGTATTCTAGTTTTTTTATGTTGGTGAAATCAAAGTTTTAGAAAGAAGGTAAAATAAAAAACGTATTTGTAGAAATTCGCTCCCATCATGTCAGCGAAGGCCACTATTATTTTAAAAAGAATTTACTGATCTACTACGTTAGTAAATTAGTAGTTTTACATTAGTTGTTTTACTAATAATAGTCTTCATTGGAAAAACCATCATGCTAATGATCCAGACAAGACGGCGGAGGCAGCTGGAGTGAGCAGCTGATGGGCTTAGCGATCCCAAAGCACCTCTAGCTCATACTACTCTCACTCATCTACTCAAGACTCACACACATTCATTATTCTACATAAAGAGTAAAGCAACCTGTGCTGTTGGAGTGAATGACACCGACCTAATGCCTAAGCTGAGATACTTGGCGATCTCCCTGTGTACCTTACCCTTGCCTATGCATTCTGTGCTTTGTGTGGTTGGACATATTTTCCCTTGTTACTCATGTTTCCATGAAGAAAGTAAACAGAATGAGCGGGAATTCAAAGCATTACAAAAAGCTGGCCAAATGTGGCAAAACCTCCGTGATGAGTGTCAAGAGTAAGGGGAGACATTGAAAGGCAATTAGCATTAGCACGTACCTTGAAAATGAATTGCAGTCACCAATTAGAAGTGGAGGAGTTACCCACCTCGAATCCTCTACAAATCCTAGACGAGGCCTGGAGATGTTACTGAGCCACTCGGGCAGATCTACTAAGGTCGCAGTGCAATAAATAGTAACCCTACAAATTCATTCATTAAAAACCCAGACAAGGGAACTTGAAGTGATCGCCGAGCCTGACATTTAGATTTTTTTTTTAAATCATGGATAGTTTTTTTTATATCATTACATATATATTTGTTTGTTAGCACTCTACAGTTTCCAAATTTGGTTTTATTTTTATGACTCAATTCTGTCATAAAAATCGATTTTGATATCATGGACAAGTTTATTATACGGCAAACTTCAATCAAGCATTTCAAAATGACGGTAACTTTTAATCAAACACTTTTTTTTATCTGATTTAACCATTTTAATCGTCTCAAATCTATATTAATTTGCATTTTATTTTCAAATTCGGTTGAAATTACGAAAATAAACCTAAGAGCGGCCAGTGATTAATTTTGAAATAGGCCTACTATAATGATGCTAATTTATACAGACTTTAGAGTTGATTACGACAATGAAATCAGATTTTCAAAAAAATATATTGTCGGAAATTTGTTTCTTTAATATTAGCGAGACAGCTGCGTGCCGTGATTACCTTACATATGCAGTACAATGGAATTGTATTTTGTATTTTTTTATCTTAAAGCCTTCACCCACATTTTAATGGTAAACAACTGGTTAGACATAACACTTTCGACTGTAAATCGTTGACATAAACATACCGTCCGAAATATTGATCACCCTGTTGTCAACACCTACGCCTTAACCTACATCACTGAAGTGAAGGTCAACCTGTGCCTGATTAATTAAATGTAATGTTAGCTATTTAATCGTTCATAAGCGCATTCATTCCTTCACACACACACACACACACACACACACACACACACACACACACACACACACACACACACACACACATTAATTCTCCCACGTGTCGAATAAAAAAAGACTATATTTAGTGGTCATATTTAGTATTAACTGCATATGGCATTTGGGACAATTTACAGTTGAAGTAAGTAAAATGTAAATAATCACAAAAATACAATCACAATTGATTCCATTTTTCGATTAGATGAAAGATTAAAATGTAGTACACTGTGTTCATTCACTTAAACGATACAACGCGATACATGAATGAACATATTTGTATTATACACAATAAGAAAACACAAAAATATTCTCAGTCAATATCCGAAACTATTTTAAGTAACACACTTTTGAAAAATCGTAATCAACGTTAAAATCTGTTTGTTTAAGTTGGTAAACATCATTGAATATACGAAAGTAAAAACTGAAAACTCAATTTTAATGCTTATTTCGGAGAAGAAATCAAATTTTAAAAATGTATTTAAAAGTAATGATTTTTGTAAGTCACTGAATGAACGCAAGGATTGTATCGCGTAATGAACTTGTCCAAGGTTCTTCGGCAAGTTAGAAACAAATGGAACCAAACATTACGAATAAACACATCGTAAAGACTCGTCAAGACCGTTCTAATGTCGAGATGGGTGTCATTTCATATTCCCGTGTTTCTGCCTTATCATAATGGCTTTTGTATAGGCTACATTTTTATTTGAATTTTCTTTTAAAATGCGTTGGAGAAATAAATGTATTACAAACATTATCCTATAGGCCTAGAGTGGATCTGAAAACTGGTAAAACCGTCAAAATCTCATGATCACAATGAGAAAACAGAATTAATGGTTTTATATTTATTAAGACAAAACAACTTGGCCGAAAAAAGTAAAATTATAACTGCATAAATCTATATTATCTGTCAAGGAATTGAAGCATACGAGGCTGCTAATTAATTGTCAAACTAAATCGTATACAAGCCTGTTGCATAGTCTGTTTAAATATGCCTACGGACTCTTCATAGGTGGTTTCAGCACATTATTTACAGACTTGTTATCTATTGGAATTACGAGTGTTTACATTTTTTAAAATTATTTATTGAAAATGAACAAATATGGTAACACATTCGGTCAATATTACCGAAAGTAACACATTTGTATTCCACAATCGCTTATTTTCCAAAAGAGATTCTAGTCGTTCACTAAAATTCTCAAACTTCTTAAAAAAACGTTTCAAATTTGGTGGGATTATCAATGTTTTATCTTACCGGCAGTATAAATTAAGATATAACTACAATCTACTATTCACTTTTAAACAGTGTTGTTTTTTAAAACTATAACTATTGCCATTTTCACTAAAACTTGTTTTATATTATAATAAATGCAGAACCATTATTCCTCCAATAAATGTACGTTTGTGCTTACCTCGATTTACACCTAACCTTGTCCCCACACCCATGACCCGTCTTGTCCGGTTTTTCGATAGCCGAGGCAGCCGCGCCCAGCTGCAACAAATCCGACGCTCCCGCTACCGACAACAAAGCTTCTGCGGGCGCCAAAACCAGCATAACATCGTCCAACTGTATCCGTAAGTTTTCACTGCCATTCTGTCTTTGATCGTATATTTCGTCGACACTTTGATCTACTTCACCGGAAGGCGCTGATATCACTGCCGACAACAACAACGGTATCAAACATAACCTCAAAACAATCGGTATCAGGCCTACCATTTCGTTCGGAAAGACTTTGTATACTCGCCGGACATTAACTGGCTTTTTAAACTAGTCGACCCAAAGTAACGGTGAAGGAACGGGTTCTGGTGAACGTGATCATCTCAGACTTGGCCTGCATCTTATAAAACAGGGTTATTCCCGTTCGTTGACGCGGAGCGTATTTCGCTCTACTGATCGGCAAAACGGGAAAACCACGAGTTGGAATTATATGCTGTCAATCGGTAGGCGGAACCATTTCTTATTGCAATTGAAAGTAATAAGATCAAAGGGCGTTTATCTTTTTGACACCTTAATAACAGGTTTAGTTGTAAAGCGTTTGATTTCATTAAAAATGGTTTATAAATAAACCTTGTGTTACTTTATTTAGCGTTTAATCTTTAATTAAAATGTGTGCCTAAATAGATTAGGCGACTGGTCTAATTTATTCCAATGACACTGATATATCAAAATTTTTAAGTAGGCTAATATAACTTAAAAATATCCACGGGAACATGCATAGCACGTGCACAAGTAATTTATTACCTTCTATGGGACATTTTTAACCAGTAAATAAATAAACATTTTGTTTAAATTTAACAACTTTACAAATTTAAATCTTAATTTTTAGTTCGAATGCCTAGGATTTTAGCTCTAAGCAGGGCTCGCTCTAAGGGGCTGACAACCTGAATATTTGTCCGGGGGGGGGGAATATTGATACTCAGTTAATCGAAATTTATACTTGTGGACTTTTTTCTTTAGCTAAAATAACCATGTAATTTACATTTCGTATTTACTGTTTTGTTTTTTACCTAAAATCTAAAAAATATTTCTAATCCTTCCTTTTGAAGAAAACAATAGAATAAAAAATAAAAGAGTGGCATGAGTAATTAAGTAAGAAAAAGTTTATTCAGTTTCAAGTTACAGATGTAAACAATGATTTTTGATGGACAGCCATGTGCCATTTATTTGTTTTAAACTGAACGTTATTAAACTGTAATTTGAAATTTAATGTACTGCAGTTATCTATGAATAGCACACAGGGATAGGAAGATATTCATGCACTGACTTGTTTATTTGTTCATTACCTCTTATATAAAGAGGTACTATTTTGCTACACAATAGTATTATTTTTAAAAATACATCTGTGGCAAAGGCAAGTTTATTTTATGTAGAATCTGTTTGAGTTTAAAGAAAAATATTTTATATTTGGCAATTTTAGTTTAGTGTGATTTGTTAATTTTTAAAGGTACAAATGTAAAGTACCGAAGTTTTGTTTGTTTGTTATTCAATATTCAATTCATCCCTTTACAGAACGCGATGGGGTCATATGACCAAAAGATCAAACAACCAAAAGTTCATTCAACCAAATTATATTTTAATATTTTGATGAAATGAACTTTGGTCAATGAACCATGTTTTTAACAGAGTGGATCATATGACCAAAAGTTAATGCCACCAAATATGCCTGGGAAGCTTCTACATAGTATAATTTGCATTATTACTATTAGTACAAGAAAATTCATAAGTATTATGTATATAAAAAAGTTAAATAATGCGTATTTAAATTTTCATAAATAACACAATTATAGTAAAAGGATGACTGAAATAAATCCACATTGAAAATAGTCCAAACCTTGATGTTAGAATCTTTTCATACGCGTGTATAAAAAGGTATATTTTATAGGTGTGAATAATATATGTTTAAATTGTTTTAAACACCATCATACTACTTACCCAGTCCAACTTAATTATTTAGCATTCAAGTGTTAATTCTATAACAGTGATGTTTTATACGTTCATTATATACTGGTAGGTGTGAATAATAATTGTTTCAATTATTTTAAATGCCATCATACTACTTTCCCAGATCAACTTAATTATTTAGTATTTATTTTTGTCACAAGTGTTAATTGTATAACCACGTTTTATTCATTTATTATATATTAGTTGGTGTGAATAATAAATGTTTAAATTATTTTAAACACCATCATACTACTTACCCAGTCCAAATTAATTATTTAGTATTCAAGTCTTAATTGTATAAACAGTGACTTTTTATACATTTATTGTAGACCTATAGTGGTAGGTGTGAATAATAAATATTTAATTATTTTAAACACCATCATACTACTTACCCAGTCCAACTTAATTATTTAGTATTCAAGTGTTTTTTTATTTTTTTTTTTTTTTTTTTTTTTTTAACATCCCACTATTGTGCACACTTAGGCTAATGCAGACGATGGGATGATTTATAGCATATGAAAATGCCAAGCCCTGGCCGGGAGTCGAACCCGAGTCCTCGGGGGTGAAAGCCTAGTATGTTATCAACTAGGCCACCGAGGCAGCTAATTTAATTCTACAACAGTGACATTTCATACATTTATTATATATTGGTAGGGCTGAATAATAATTATTTAAATTATTTTAAACGCCATCATACTACTGACTCAGACTAACTTAATTATTTAGTTATTATTTTTGTCACAAGTGTTAATTTTATAACAGTGACGATTTATTTGTGTATGTTTTTTTTTTCATGAAACTTTACATCTTCTGATTTTCAACAAAGAAGTTCAGTTAACAAGCATTTTACTGCAATTTAGTATATAAAATATATATGTGCTATATATATATATATGAATGTAAATTTTAAAAGATGTAAAACTTTCTTCTGTTCACATTGCAAACTTTTACTGTATTGTATAAACATTTGGCAGCAGTTACAAGTAATAGAACAAACACTTGAGGACAATTCTGCCCTTCAAAACCAGTTACTTTTCCTAAATCAACCCAGTTTACAATTTGTAAGTTTATGAAAATTTTACAATTTATATCAACACAATAAGGTGATATATAATCTATATGTTAGAACCTTTTTAAAGTGTAACATAAGTAATAGTTATTACGTCTTATAAATAATTCATAAAATATATAACAATTAATTAGTAATTACAAATAATTCTAAAAGCGCAAACTATTGCCTCAGATGGGTATGTCTGTTCCGCAGTGGTTTCGTTCACTGCAGGACTCTGGATGGACTCTACTTCCACTCCTATGAATATTTGTGCCACTACCTATAACAATGTTTATATATTACTTTAACTATAGTGTTTATAATTACTTTAACTATTAATTTTATTTAACAAACATTATAAGTATAATTTAAAGTTTCAGCTATTAAATTTTTAAGTTCTAATAATGATCTTGCAATGTGATTATTGTAGAACTTTGTAATATTACATAAAACTTAAAAATTATAAGACCATTTTTATTGAACTAATTGGACAAAAAAAATATATCAGTATAGTGTGCTGTATTAGCGAATATTGAATATTCAATTATACCTAAATATAAACTCTAGTGTAACCACTTATGGTTGTCCTGCACCTAGGGCACACTACAAATCAAAAAAGTTGTCCTTGGTTGTCTCTTCTTCCACTCCTATGAATATTTGTGCAGAGGCCTATAACAATGTTTATATATTACTTTAAATATATTAGGTACTATTAATTTTATTTCACAAATATTATAAGTATAATTTAAAGTTTCAGTTATTAGATTATTAAGTTATAATAATGTTCTTGCAATGTGATTATTGTAAGTAAATGTTTTAACATTCCATCATCATATTAATGGTGGATTATGTTATTACTTTAGACACTATGTTAAGCTTAACATAAGATTCCATAATATAGTTAATACTTCATGAGTTCTGTATTTCATAAATATTCTTTTACATTATTTTAAGTATTAATATTTAAAATGGTGTATGTAAATACTGCCTTACATATTATAAGTATTCAATTATGAAATTGCATACATTAATAATGCATTTTTTAGATTATTTAAATTATAATAGCTTAAATAAATATTTGACATACATACCACACATATCCATATGATAGCATGATAGACATGCATACTTTTTTTGCTTGTATAACAACACAATATGCATGTCACATCAGAAGTGTTTGGCACAGCTACGTCATTTTCATCTAGTTGAAACTGTGCCAAATCAGCAACCTGAGTTTTGTAATTTCCTTCAGTGTTGTCATTTAGCTGGAAAAAATATCTTTTTTATTATTTATATATTGAAAATATTTATGCTTCTCAGTTAAGCATAATATTAAATATTTTGACTTACAAAGTAACTCCATAAATAAAATATAACATATTTGCACATCAAACTAAAAAAAAATAATGTAAGAAAATAAATAATTACTATGTCACCAATTGGCTACTAGAAATGGTTTGTGTATGTCATTAAAAAAAATGTGTGTTATCAAAATGCATGTTCGATAGCAATCTAAACAGGATACTGTATTTACAAAACAGGAATTGTGTTTATTATTTTAACCTAACCGAACATTTACATAAGCTGCAGCTTTGGAACAATTTTTTTAAACATTCTGTATGCATATACTGCATATGTAATTAATATACTTACTATCTGCCCCTTGTGCACCTGGAACATTTCCTCCTCTGCCTCGTCTACATTCTCCCTCCATAACAGGTTGATGTCCTACACATCACAGTCCAAATAATACAAATTAGTATTTTCAATAGTTTATATAAACCCTAAGAAACTAATGCATTGTAAATACATATTACAAATTACAAACACATTTTAATTCTTCATCCTGCATGAAACAATAGTCTAGCCCTTCCTGTTCTGTTCCTTCACACACTATACACAACAAACATTTGCTTGTCCAGCTTTATTATATGTCTTCAGTGTACATATAATATTTGTTTTTTTCTTCTATATTCTTTGTCAGTTTGTTCCTTATCATATTATTTGTAGCCAGTGCTATGTCTATATCATATTTTCTAAAGAAATTCTTAAATTTATATGCCTCTTTCCCGTTATGTACTTTTATAACTTATTGTACAAATAAAATTGTTATCATTTTTAACTTAGTTTATTTTATTTATCATTATAAAATTAGTTATTTTCTAATATTTTTTTAAGACAATAATAATAATAATAATATTCTCTAATTGAAATAATTAATTTTAAGGTGTTTAAATGAAATCTCACAATCTATTCTTCCTCTTCCAATCCTTGGTAGAGTCTCCAGCTGCTGTGGTTGATTCGTCACCACCTCTAAATCATCATCCAAAACAACATTATAAATGTTGTTGTGGACATTACTTAAGGCATGGCTTACCACATGAAGAAATTTAAGTGGTGAGTACCTACCACTCAGCAGCTGTTGAGTAGCTCTCTCAATTCTTTGGTCATTTAATATGTAGGAAGATGGTCTACTCCTGGCTGTTATATTACCACGGCAAAGAGTTTCAAATCTTTGCTTGTAGGCATGTTCCTGCTTGCGTCGTGCAACTAGGGAAAATGCCATGCTTTTAGATTTTATTTCATGTCTAGGTCAATACTATAATTACAACTTAAATTTTCAAATTTCTTGAAATATCAATGTTCAATGTAAAACAAACAAACAAGCAAACACAAACATAAACACAAACACACACACACACAATTTATTTGTGATTTTGTTTTTGTTTCCGACAGTACAAACATTTATTTTTCTAATAAAGCTTAATTTCTTACCCAGCATAATCCATTCACCCATTTCTAATTGGTGACTGTTCAAAAATCTTTATCATAACTCCTTAATAATCATAACTTTTAATGTAATTTGAAATTTTAAAAATAATTTTAAAAATGAAAAATATTATATTTATTGTTGAGGCAATAATGTAACATGATTTAGGGTAGTCTGTACTGCAATGTTTTAGTATTCTTGTTATGAAAAGCAACAGTTTGTATAAGCAGTTTTCTACTGTTGTTACTTTTGAGAATTATTAGTGTTTAATAACTCACCAGTAAAATTCCAAATTTCTGGATGTTCATGGCCAATTTTTGAGAAGAGTGTTCAATGGTATGGTATGATTCCTGATCATTATTTTTTCTCCATTTTTGACCAAATACAGAAAGAGCTATTGCACCAACACCTGCAATGAAGGAGTTTTAAGTTATTACAATTTCACTAATACTAATATATATTAATTTCTATTTATCATAAATAAAAGGACACCAAAACTATATATTTGAAGAAAATGAATGACTATTGTAATATTAAAATGCAAAACTATAACATCTTAAGTTAAAAAGAACTTAGGAAACAGAATCCAAGCAATTATCATGTACCTTGACACTTTTAAACAAGGAAATAGAGAAGATACAACATATGGTACAGACACAACCAACAAGCCTTTTAAGGCTAGACCATAAGGAAAAAACTATCAAATCTGCATAATATTTACTAATAACACTTTTAATTAAAAGTAAAAAAAACTCTAATTTTCATGAATATTATCTTTATGTAGCTGTGTTATTGCATAAATTCATAGGTGATAAGTGAAATATACCTTCCTAGACAAAATAAATTATAAAATTATTATTATAAAATTTCAAGTAATATCGTATAATGCTAATCCCATTTCATTTTCATTGTAACATTACATTATTAATTGATAAACACAAAATTATGGCGTTGCACTCTAATCATGCTATGGAAACAAATTTTCAAAAACTAACAGTGTAATACTAAATTAAATAAATGAATATTTCAGAAATTTCAATGTCATTTAAACATATGGCATATGTTAAAACATTTTAAATACTACTTAAATAGTAGATCTAAAAAGGTAGATTAAGGAGCTAAAAGTTTTTTTACATAAATTATTTTTTTACATAATATTCTAACAATGTTTATTGGATTTTATGATATTATTAACACTAAGCCAAACATTGTATTTCAATAGAAAGGTTATCATGGGTTACCCAGTAATAGTAAACAATTGGCTATAAATGTAAAAATGTTAGTGTTTATCTATTTATAAATCAAAATCTTTTAGAGGGGCTCTTACCATTTATCCAAATATTGTGTATATAGTTTAAAACCTGTTGCACTGTGTTAGGGCAACAAATCTTTCTGTCGGAGTAACAGTATGGCCATAGCCATTTTTATTATCTTCCATATGCTGCCATTACTAGTACTTAACTCGATCCTCCTAGCATATCTGTTCATTGACTGACAACAGAAAAAAGATACCATATTACTTTAATTATTAGAGAAAATAAGACAGCATAGGAAAAATTTACGTATTATTTTGTTTGCAGCAGTCTGCTGTCTTAGCCACATCAACCACTGAGCCCTCTGTATTACTTCTGACATTCTTTAGTGATTTCAGAGAACATTCAAACATTATTTCAAACAATATTTTTTTATAAATTTAAAAAATGTTATTTGATATCTTTTAACATACTTACATTGGCCGAATGAAAGCAACAGCCAACAATATGGCTATTTGGATAAGCTGACTTTACTGCATTTTGTAAACCTTTATCCAAGTCTACAATGACTGTATTTGGGCGAAGCAAAGGAAATGTTTCTGTTCTAAAATTAAACACAGATTCATAAGAATTTTGGCTCTTATTTTCCATCAGTATGCTGAACACTGGGAATGCCTTAAACAAAACAAAACACAAAAAAATCATTGAAACTTTAGCATAACACCATATGAATACATGCCATGTTTAATATTACTGAAATTAGATTTTTCTTTATATACAAAAATATTCTATGTATTGAATATTATATTTTGTATATGTTAAAAAATATTTTATTTAACCATGAATATATTTTTTTTAATATTCTCTTTAAATATGGTTAAAAATTTTTAATTGAATTGTAAATGTACTGGGATTTATAAATAGCACATTATTTAATATAGAGTTGGCACAGAAACATTCTCGAAGTTATGAATACTAATTGAAGTAATAGACAACAACAAAAGTCTTAAAAATTATATTCGAAAGTAATACTACCAAAAATACGACAAATTAATTACTGTTATAAATAATTAATTATAAATAATTTTGGCACACAGCTGGTATAATAGAAGTGAATTTTTGAAAGCACTTTTTCTTATCTTACCCTTTTTTTGGAATTATGATTTCACCACCACAATTAGCAAAAAATTTCACTTTAATTAGAATTTCAGAAATCACAGGATTATTTTTACTTACATGATCAAAGTGTATTGACATTATTGTCAGTAACTGGTAACATTTAGGTTCTCTAAGCATAACCTTAAATTTTCCATTAATATATATTTCCTTGTATTGAGCCAACCTAGCCACGAAATATTTTGATGCAAACGTGACTGATACCGCACCTTGAATGTCAAGGACAGTTCCTTCAAAAAATCTGTCCTGAGATATTGTGTCCAAATCTCTCAAGTCTCTGTAATAACGCACCATAGTCAGTCAGGAATACAGGTACTCTTTCTCTGAGGCTATGACGAGCTCTATTCACTGTAGAGATTATAGGCGCATACCCAATTTCTCCTGCTACTTCCATAGGAACTCGGAAAAAAATTAAATGTTCAACAAAATATGTAAGCAAAATTGAGCAAATCACCATTAAGCAGCTAGACAGAAGCAAAAACCGCACTTCAATCACACTGCCATTTCATACAATCAATATGTTATGAAAATAATACATTTTTTTACTTGATAGTTTATCATGCATTTGTTAAAAAGGCAGTCATACTTTTAATATTTGATTTTGTTTATCCAAGCTTTTTAGTTTACTCTAAATATGAGATAGAATATTTTAGTAATCAAAGAACTTTTTATTTTTTACTTAATTTAATTTTTTTTTTATTTTATTTCATTTTTTTATTTTGCTCAGAGGGTAAAGAGTTAGCCACAAAATTTAAGTTGGACTGGGTAAGTAGTATAATGGTGTATAAAATAATTTAAATATTTATTATTCACATCTACCAATACACAATAAACGTATAAGACGTGATTGTTATACAATTATACTTGTCACAAAACTAAATACTAAATAAATAAGTTAGAGTTGGTAAGTAGTGTGATGGCGTTTGAAATAATTTAAACATTTATTATTCACACCTAGGTCTACAATAAACGTATGTTATACAATTAACACTTGAATACTAAATAATTAAGTTGGGCTGGGTAAGTAGTATGATGATGTTTAAAATAATTTAAACATTTGTTATTCACATCTACCAATATATATATAATAAACATATAACATCACTGTTATAGAATTAACACTTAAATACAAAATAATTAATTTGGACTGGGTAAGTAGTATGATGGCATTTAAAATAATATAAACATTTGTTACTCACATCTACCAATATATAATAAACGTATAAAACATCACTGTTATATAATTAACACTTGAATACTAAATAATTAAGTTGGGCTGGGTAAGTAGTATGATGGTGTTTAAAATAATTTAAACATTTGTTACTCACATCTACCAATGTATAATAAACGCATAAAAGTAATTGTTATAGAATTAACACTTGAATACTGAATAATTAAGTTGGACTGGGTAAGTAGTATGATGGTGTTTAACATAATTTAAACATATATTATTCACACCTATAAACACTCCTTTTTACAAAAATGCATAAAAAGATTCCAAAACATTATAGTGATGATTGAACTGGGTATGTAGTGTAATGGTGTGTATTAATAATTTAAATATTTAGTATTGACACTGACCTGTATGCAATAACAAAAAAAAGAGTTGTCAATTTATTTAACTGTAAACGCTAAAACCATGGGCTGGGTATGTAGTATAATGGTGTGTATTATTAATTTAAATATTTAGTATTGAAACTTACCTATATACAATAATAAAAAAAGTAAAAATATTGACAATATATTCAACTGTAGGACTAAAAGCTAAAACAATTTTTTTTTTTATTTTAAGGCGAAAAGCACATTGAGGCTATTATCGCTTCCCTAAATGTAAGTGTGAGTGTAAAGTGTTAAAGTAGTAAGTGTAGTGTTGTAAGTGTAAGTGTGTGTTAGACTCGGGTACCGCGAGGGACGTCTAAATCCTCTCAATAGGTACAGCTAGTCTGCACCCCCCTGCAGGGAACACAAAAACAATATAGTAATGACTGATCTGGGTATGTAGTGCAATGGCGAGTATTATTAATTTACATATTAATATTGACACTGATCTACATGCAATAATAAAAAAACAGTGTTTTACAAAATATCCTCCTTCGAAGAAAATACAAACCTCGATATTAATAAATCTCTAAGTTATTACACATTTTTGGTCGAATGAACCTATGGTTGTTTGATTTTTTGGTCATATGATCCACTCTGTTAAAAACGTGGTTCATATGACCAAAAGTGCATTCAACCAAACATTAAAGTATAATTTGGTCAAATTAACTTTTGGTTGTTTGATCTTTTGGTCATATGAGCTCTTCGCTACAAAACTAGTGTTTTTTTACTCGGTGGTCTGTTTAACACGGGATTATTCCGTTACTTGCACATAACGTGCTTTTAGGGCTTAGGAAATAACTTTTTCTCCTTAAATATCAAGTAAAATTAATATTTAATGTATGTCAGTATGAATAGGATGTTCCTATTCACTACAGCACTTGTTAAGTTAACAACTGATTGCCAGTGATTGTTAAATTGGTTGCTAGTGAATAGCCCGCTACATCACAATAGCACTATGTCTGTAAATTATTTACTTATTTCATTATTTTGTCAACGTTTTATGAAATCAAACATGTCTGTATTGTGTATAGGCTACTACTTGTATATTGTATTGTTGAAATCTGTTAAAGAATGTCTGAGGGCGGAAACAAAAGTTTAGAACCAGTTGTATACAGTTGTATACATTATATTGGACATCTAAAAGTGATTTTTGTTTATTATTATAGTTATATCTATTTTTGCTTACTTCTTCTTCTGTTACAATCACATTAGTTTATTTATGTAATATTAACTTAACAAATAAATTTGTTGAAGTTTTGCTCTACTTAATTTTTTTTCAGTATTCTTACTAAAACAGTTTAGTTAGTGTTCAATTACACTTATAGTTGTAAACAGTTCCTTCATGCTTTTATTTCAAAGAAATTACAACATATATGTGCAGTGTCTATTAATATAACATTATGAAGTACTTATAATATTGTGCTTATCAGTGTGTGTGAAAACTGCGTATTTGTCTTGAAAGCCAATTAGCAACCATAACTCATCACAATAACTAATCAGAAAGCATTATTGGCTACTTGGTTAAAAAATTTTTAAACTTCTTATTTTAAATATCTTACTGGTCTTAAACTTTTGGCCTGCAGCGTACTTTAAAAAAGTTTATGTTTGATGGGGCGGCAATTTGTCTTTTTATCCGGGGGGGGGGGGGACGAAAAAGCTAGACAGGGGCTGTTGTTTTATTTGTGCCTTGATGGAAGCAAATTTTCAACAAAAAAAATAACAATATTACAATAATTTTTTTTAACCTAACACATTTTTACCATCATAATATAGGTGACATATATCTGAAATAATTAGCGCTTTAAACTTTTTATTTACATTGAAAATACGAAAATATCCTTTGACATGAATATCATATTTTCAATGGATTTAAAATTTGTAAATGCTAATATATGTGGATTTTAACGCTACTTACAATGATGAAAACAGATTTTCAAAGACGTTTGAAGTAGAAAAGTTATGATTTTAGATTTGAAATGGCCACCATGGTTAATGGATTTTGCTGAAAAACAAACGTGCCCAAGCAGTTACTAAAATCGATTTTCGTGCCCTTTAAATCATATTGACGTAAATTAGCATATTTAACTTTTAAATTAGTATACACTGAAGTAATTATGAAACTGAATTCTGACTGCTTCACATTTGTCCTTATAAACTACACTACAATGGAAGTAACTTCAATTTTAATTATTACAATAAAATTTAAGAATCAAATAAATTTTATATTTTTTATGGTGATTATGAAATATTTGGTAGATAAATTTATTCACATGTCATGAATTCCTAAACGTAATTTTATTTGGACATTTGAACCCTGACCACACTGCTGGAGACTAAAAAAAAATAGCACAATTTCAATGAAATTTGCCAAGTAGGCCTAGTTGTAGATTGCCAATATTTTTGGACTATTTTAAAATAAATCTTTCTTATAAACCACATAATCAAATATTTGTTTCAAAAATTAAAAAAAAACAATTTGTTTATAAATTGGTTCTTTTATTGTCCTTAAGTACCCAAATTATATTATGAACTGATACTTTTTAGCAAAAACTAATGAACAAATTTTGAGTAGGCCTAACTACACTGATTTTCCAGGGTTTTTGTAAATGCTTACTAACTAGATTTTTTTAATAATAATTAAATGGTATAAAGTTTGTGTAAACTTTCGTTCGGCTACATAGAAAATCTCAAAACCCCCATCCTAGTTTTTGCTATTAGATAGGTAAGAAACATGTACAGTCAATCATCCATATACTTAGATAAATCAAAAAGTATGTTCCATTAGGTAATATAAACAGAAAAACTACTTACTGCAAAAACCATCTACATACCTTAAACTAGTTTTAACATAGCTCCCACCATTTTGAAGGCACTTGTCATAGTGTGTTACAAGTTTTTGTGTGCTTTCTTCATAAAAACTATGTGGTAATATGTTCTTTGAACTTGTCATCATTGTTAAAATGATCACCAAGGAACAACTTCAAACGCAAAAGGAGATGGAAGTCGCTAGGGGGCGAGGTCAGGATTTTACAGAGTGGTTAAATTGGTTCCTCCCAAAGTCTTGTACAAGTTGTGTAAGGTCAGGTCTTTAATGCATTCCCCAGCACTTATTCTGTTATTTCCTAAGAACCTTGCAGTAAACATATGGATTGTTTCACCTCGCAGTAAAAAATCCAAGAGTAGAATGCCATGCCTCATAACAATGTGCACATGATTCTTTGAGTTCTCAAGATTTGATTGGCTTTAGTCTTTGCTGGTGACGAAGTGTACCTCTATTCCATCGATTGTTGTTTTGAATTGGGGGGTTTCATAAGCAACCCAAGTCTCATCTGGTTTAAAAGTTATCAATGTCTTTGTCATGATGTGACAAAAAAATCAAATTCACTGCTATGACACTGTTTTTAATAAATACAGAAAATCTCTGTAAGAGTTTTTGGCACCCAACAAGCCAAAGTTTTTGGAAAAGCAATTTTACAAAAACAATTTCAAGAGACATAATGTTGAAATTTGTGAAAATTCCATAGAAAGAGTAGAAATTGTAACCTTACAAGTTTTCCTTAATGTTTTCTTCTACTGCGCAACCAAATGTATCCTTAACCAAAACTAGACACCCACTTCCTTTGTCATAGTGCACTTGATCATTTCATTCATTAAACTGTTAGACCCATCTCCTTACCACAAATTGCATTTTCTCTGTAAACCTGGCAGATATGTCAATGAATATCAACTGGTTTAGTGTTCTTTATATTCAGAAAATGAATTACAAAACTAATCTCACAAGTGACAGGATTTTCAGTCAATTTCGCCATTTATACTGTACACAACAAGTAGCAATGCCAAGGTGGCACAATCTACTTTTTGACTCAGAACTATTCCACACGTGTCGAACTGTGATTGTATGCTGCTGAGGTAAGAAATTCAAACTAAACTTACTTTATAGATATACTTTGTCCAAACATTTTAAGAAATATGCGTTTCACACAATCTAGTTGCTTGCCTGTAATTTTTTGCTTTGTATACACATTTTCACATTTTAGTTGTCAACAACACCTTTATAAGAAAATGAAACACTGGATACTTCTATATAAACATTTTTATTAAAACAAAATTTCAATATTATAATACAACCCTTGTTATTTTTTCTTTTTACTTTTTCTTTTTGAATTTTTTGTTTTTCCCTTTTAGCCGTTTTCTCACTCCCATAGCTTGTTCTGTGTCATCATCATCCCCATCATTTTTACGTTTTGATTTTTTATCTTCAAGATCTTTTATCTCCTAAAAAAAAAACCGTCTACATTAATAAATATAATAGAATTAAAGTTTTTTATTCTGTATACTACTTAGAATTTGCTTTTTTAAGATATGTTTCATTGAAGTATGTATAGACTCCTGGATTTATTTTTAGAATATTGGAGCTATAAACAGAGTGGTTTGAGGTAAAGAATTGGGTTGTAACCAAGAAGCAAACTGTCTCTAGTTTTACTGAGAAGTGAAGAGTGCAGGAGTGTACAATTAGAAATGCTGGTCATGCTTTTAGAAACATGACGACTTATCAGGGATAATATTTTCATAAAACATGGATACCAAGTTGATATGGAGATTATGATAAATTACAGGAGCAGGTAAATGAAAGGAATGTAACATTGAAGGAACAAGATTTGAGAATTAGTAAGGACTCACTTAAGTTGATAGTCACAGACAGGAACACAAATAATACGGGAAACAAATCAAGATCAGATACCAATTAAAATAGTCCTTCAGTTTGCTAAATTGCCTATTTAGGTCCAGCCATTTGAGAAGATGGAAAAGGAAAATCATGACCAGGTTAATGAAGAGAGCAAGATTTCATCAAAGCGCAAAACATATGAAAGAGGACAAGAAAAAAATAAGGAAAATGAAAATGGCAATAATGATATGATAGGCCAAAATACAATCAGTGGAAATGAAATTCCTTAGAGTTGGTAATAGGTAAAATAAGGATGGATAAGTTTAGGAGCAGAATAAAGAAGGAACTAGGAAATATATGAAAGAATTAAGGCAATATTGAGAGTATTGAAAAACCCTTGATACAATGGTACGAACATAGAAAACAATAGTAAATGGAAGAATTCTGAAAGGAATAATAATTTATAACATAACAAAGAACCACATTGTGTTTATTGTTCACTTTTCTGGTGATAAAAGGGTGCGAACTGAAACCATGTTATGAGTCACAGAACATATTACTAAGCTGTAACTGAACTTTGTTCCTGAGAAATACCCATGACAAAAAAAGGATTAATCATGCTTTAAGTACGCACATAAGCTTCACACATCTTAATGCAATGTATATACACAATCATAACACCATTGGATTAGAAAAACACACATGTGGTATTAAAAAACTATGCATTTTCATTAGTTGTATTATACTTTTTAGGTTACAATGCAATGATTCTGAGAACCACATTTGGTCAGTAAACATGGAATCTGTCAATTTCAGATTTGATTATTCTTTTCAAGCATTAATAATACATCCAAGCATAGGATGGTCAAATTTTTCAGCATTTGGCTAATCTCAGGCTGTATTC
This sequence comes from Callitettix versicolor, assembly GCA_022606455.1. Classification (NCBI taxonomy): domain Eukaryota; kingdom Metazoa; phylum Arthropoda; class Insecta; order Hemiptera; family Cercopidae; genus Callitettix; species Callitettix versicolor. The sequence continues at coordinate 57,378,503 of CM040186.1, read as the reverse complement.
CCAACATAATCTTAAAAAATTTGGAACTTCTAAGCAAATCAATTTTTAATATATGTTTTTCATCCTTATAACGTACATAACTTACTAATCATGTTTAATTAATTACCTTTGCTCAATTACTTAACTAAAAAAATGTCAGTGATTTTTTTTGCTTGTATCCAAGTGTAAAGCTTGTAAAAGCTTGTATAAAACATCACAAACTTTTATCAACAATTTATAAAAAAATTGTTTATTGATTAATGTTAAAAAAAACAGTTACAATTTTATAAATGATTATGAATTTTTCATGGCTTAATAACTAAATTTCATAAGAAATGTGTCAACAAATACCTCTAACATAAAATTAATAACTAACCATTTTTGCAACTCGTCGCGCTTCAGACACCCTCTCTTCAAGACACATAACTTCTTCCTCTTCAGTTTTATAAAGGGGTAGTTTCTTTCCAATCAGCTGTTCTATCCTTTGATACAGTTCTACGTCATACTGAAATAGATAATTTAGTTTTATCAAGACAGAAAGTTACGTAGAACTAGCTATTTGCTTTGTAAAAATATTTTTTTATAAAATTTGATATTCTGTTACAACAAACATTATCTGTAAACCAGATAGCTGGTAACAGATATGAATGTTCACCAGTTCGTTACTCTGACTAATTAGGAACTGACTGTTTGATCCAGTTCTCTTACTTGGCTGTTTCATTACCAAATACTCTACCTGCGTAACAAATGTAACAGCTTTCCCTGATCTTCCAGCTCTTGCTGTGCGGCCAACTCTATGGATGTAGTCTTTGCTATGTGTTGGTATATCAAAGTTAATTACCACATCCACGTGGGGAATGTCTAAACCTCTGAAAACCAATGCAAAAATTAAATTATTATAACAGATTTCAGAAGTACAGTGGAGCATCAAAAACTTGAACACAAGATATCTGCAATGTAAAAATACGATGCAATTCAGATGAGAAAAGAAAGAAATATCCTTGATATTATTAGATATGAAGGAGTATCTTCCTGTGCAGGGGAATCAGTAAGTCAGTGGTTTGTTACAAACAACTAGAGGCCTGCACTTGGTCATGCAGAGTAAATGTTTATGTTGAACTATAAAGTGGCAGTAATACTGACCAGTCAGCTCTAAATAGAGAAGTGTACAATGAGGCTGAGCATTAGCAGTGACATACTTACAAACCATTTGCTATAACTAACAAAATGTTTTCTGAATGGAACCTAGATATTTGCATGGGTTAACGTAATGTTCAATGACTGCTAGCACAGGTGTGGTCCGATTATATAACATATATTACATCTAAATTGCACTCAACTATACTGGAAAAATCAAAATTAAAAAATATCACCATTAATTAATGATAATGAGTAAGATTGTCTTAAAGTATTTTAAACAACATTACAATATCATATGATATTAATGACTACTTCACACTAATCCGACTTACAACAAAGCATTAATCTACTTACCTGCTTGCCACATCAGTAGATATTAAAATCGATCGACTTTTTGCCCTAAACTTGGTGAGAGCGGCTAAACGTTTGTTTTGTGACATCTGTCCATGAAGCGGGACAGCAGACATACCGAGGTTACGAATCATAAGGGCCGTCCTAATAGTGTTGCTGCAGGTGCCACAGAAGATCATGAAAGAGTTGCCGGCCATTTCATTGAGTAAATGTACCAAGTACACATCCTAACATGAAAACATTATCAACAGAATACAAATAAAACCAATAAGACAATCAGTATGTCATAAATTTTTTTTAAAAATTGTAACCAAGTATAATTTTGTTCATAAATTCAAATAAATCATCTTGTTGAAGCGAAAAATGTTTGACATTACAAAATACTGTATGGAGTTCAAAAAAAGGCAAACAACAAAAGTTTATTTATAATTCTTACAACAGGTTTATGGAAACAATAAGAAGTAACAAGTTATTTTTGTATACACTTGAATGTTAGGCCTATTGTTATTATGTATGTAAAGTGTAACTTATGCAATAATTAAAATAACAGAACAATTTTATTTGCAAAAAAAATATGGCAATAATTTGTTCTCATGATTTTTGCAAAAAATATTTATTTATAAAAAGATATTTTTTGGAAATCTTGTAGGTAATTGGGAGTCTGCTGTAGTTCAAATGTATTGTTCGCTTTCATTACTCCTTTCGAAGAACATGGTTTTGAATTCTTTTCAATTATACTTGTCCAGTGAAGCCAGAGCTTTTAAAAGATTTTTAATGTTATCATGCATTTATATTCTGAAAGTAGTTCTTATATTAAACTATAACAAAATTGCTTTTACACAATCAACAGATAATGCAGACTTTTTAGTAGCTCAAAAAAAAACCTCTCGACTGAATTAATGGTTCACAACAAAAAACAAACTCAGTAAATATCTTAAGATTAGCAAACTTATCTAAGTTCTGAAACACAGTAAAGGTTATTATTTTTATTTATTTTCCAGTTTAATATTAGGGATATTTCAGTTTTTTACTTGGGACACCGCAACAAAGTCCCTAGAATCAGAATTGTCCCGATTTTTTCAGGACTTTTATGGTCATCATAATTATACTAAATAAATAAATATATGTCTTTTGTACTTATAACTCCTTAGATAACAAGCTACTTCTTTTGAAACAGGTTACTTGAAGGAACAAGTTCTAGTTGCTGTAAATAATAAGGAATATACAAGAAAAAGTTTCAGCAACAAACCATGTCAACAAATGTTCCTTGTGTAATTAAATTAGGTAAAAATATGTTTAATAAACCAGTTTCATTAAAAAAATAAACTACAATAAAAACAATAGATACTAACCTTAAACTTAACAGGAATGAACAGATAATACTGTTGCAATTGATCGACAGTTTTATATTTAGTAGACACTTCCACTTTGACCGGATCTACAAGCGATGCTCGTTGGAGTTTCTGCACTTTCTTTGTCATTGTTGCCGAAAACAAGAATGTTTTCCTTTCTCTTGGTATCACTTTTAAAATTTTATCCACCTCTACTTCAAAATCCATGTTCAATATCCTATCTGCTTCATCCATTACCTGCAAAATATCACATTAATCTCTTATTTGTACTGACGTAAGAAGTCAGAGAAGTTCAACTAAAAGTAAAACTTTGGTACATTTGTCCCTCAGGAGCCAGGGCTGGTACCACCAGTTACTTGTGCATTTTTTTTTTTACTTTAAGGTGAAAAGCATATTAAGGTTATTATCGCCTCCCTAAATATAAGTGTGAGTGTAAAGTGTTAAAGTCATAAGTGTAGTGTTGTAAGTGTGTGTCAAACTTGGGTACCATGAGGGATATTTAAATCCTCTCAATAGGTGCAGGTAGTCTGCACTCCCCCCTGCAAGCATGGCTCTATATAGGTGGACCTTTTATTTATCTAGACATAGTACATTTTCATGGCTGGAAACAAACCATGAAAGCCCATAAAACCTTGGAAAACTGGCGAAAGTGGACTGGGGAAGTCAAAATAGCATATAATTGAAAGAAACTTGGGTTGTACCTTACCCCATCAAACCCACAAGCAGTGAGCTGCAGCACTGGGGGGGGAGGCAATATAATAGAAGTGACAGATATGGTTAAACATCTCAAATCAGTAAAACAAGAGTCTATCTCAAATTCGATGAGCACAAAGTACTGCGATTAGATGAAACAGTAGTAAAGGGCCTTCTAATTAAACCTACAAACAGAACACTTTTCAGGAATCAAGCCTTGTGGAAGTGTAAGAAACACAATCTCTTATATAGCTACAATAACAGGGCTTTGGAGGGCCCTACAACCTGCAGGATGGATAGCTCACATATTCTGATTATGAGGCTCTTGCCAGAAGCAAGTGAAGGGTGTACCCTGCAGACCTTTACAATATAAACAAAACACTTGAAGAACCTCCAGCAGTGGATGGCAATTCTTCAATTTAACTAAGATGTTCTATGTATAACAAATTTCTACCTAAAATTTTTGGCCATACATGAAGACCTGAAGAAATAAAGACTTTTCAAACTTTACGACCTAAATGTTCTTCTGCATGCTACCTGCAAACAATTTCTGTTTCATTTTACAAGTTTTGAAAATTTGATTTCCCCATCATAATTAGTGTTACATTAAGGAGTTTTTTTTTTATTTAATTAAAATTAAGAAAATTAGTCTAAATCTCTAAAATGCTAATATAGGCAGTTTTGATACTGCACTTTGGCCTGTCTACTTGGCTCTACGTGAAGTAACAGTAAATATATGAAAAAAAGAGATTAAAACTACATAAATGCAATAGTTTTTGATGTTGACAAAACATTAGAAGAAATATAGGCTTGTTAATATTACTCAACTTTTTTTACTTTCACGAGACTCAAAATTACAGTAAAGAGGAAATGGTGCTTTAAAAATAGTTAACAAGAGGGATGAGGAATTAAATGTGGATTAACTGTCTACTTCCTGTTGGACAAAATGTTGATCAATATTTCTGAAATGTGGATGAAAAACATTTTAGTTTCTTTTACAGATGAGATTATATTTTGTGTTGTATACTTTGTCTTAGCAGTATATTTCACTATCAAAGACACATTAAATTTCTTTGTTCAATGATCTTTTATGGAATAAATTTGATGATTCTTTGATGTACTAACCCTTCTATCAAACTTTGATGAATCTTTGACATGTAATTTTTGACAAAGATTTTCAAAATATATAGGCATAACCTTAAAATTTTGTTATTTCCTGTTTGTGTCACATTTTTCTTTCTTTCGCTGTATACAATTTAATACGATGCAAAATTTTAATGGACTAAAGAATTAATAAAAACATTAATTCTGCAACATGAAAAAGAAGAGTGTTTGTGGAATATCTACACAAATGCTTTAAAAAACTATGATTTAAGATACACTCATTCTTAAAAATCATCTTATATGAATCTTCTAAATTCAATTCTTTAATAATTGGGGCCACGATCAGACCCAAAATTATTTTTTCTCTTTTTCTTTAGTAGCACCTTAGAAAGATAAATGTGTAATGCAGCAGTATAACAAGTCAACAATATATTCAATCCATTATAGCTACTGTACTTCAGTAAACATAACCCCAAAATACATCTGGTTAATAACCCAGTTGAACAAAGAAATTTTAAGAAAGTAATACGTATTCGATAAAACTTGACAAATATTTGAACAAGATATGGTAAAAGTTTCAAGAAATATCACTGATAGTGTAATATGTACCTTAATAAATTTCTGTTTGCACCAGATATTTTAAAATGTAGTCCAGATAATCTAAATTATTGTGACTGGATTAGATTTTTTGTAAAAGCAAACAGTATGGAGGTTAATTAATACAAGCTATTATTCAAGTGTCATTCCTTATTTACTGTATTTATGAGACATGAGGGACACATAATTTGAGATACGTCTTACCTTAATGGCTGCACCCAGATCTCATTTTAAAATGGAAATCCGCTAAAAAAATGTAATTCATATAACATAATGCGAGATCATATTGCAGGCAGAGTAGATGCAAACAATCATGTGTTTGTTAACACTTACCAGATATTTTAGTGCCTTCAAATTAAACCCTTTAGTGTTAGACAAGTGGTCGACTAATCTACCTGGTGTAGCAATGATAATATGTGGCTTTTTGGCCAACACCAGTGCCTGCGACATCATGTCCATCCCTCCGACAATTACCACACACTTCACACCAATACTGGCTCCTGTAATGGCATTCAATAATGTTTCTTAACTTTGTCATTAGAAAAAAAAAAATATTAAATTTTATATACTAAACTATTATTTTAATACTGTAACTCCGTCATCATCTGCTCTAAATCGCCAAACAGATTTTCATTGTTGCACCCAGAGCTAGGACCCAAACATTTCCTGAATATCAAATTATTCAAATTTTTAGTATGAACATGGGCAGGTAGATGCCTTCAATAAAATAAAAACTTGGTAAAACCTTTCACAATTCACTCTTATGATAGTTACACAAGTGTAGCATACAAATAAAACCTCAAAATGTTTTAACTGTAAACTGAAAAATTATGTATTACATGTACAGTCTGTCTTATTTTATGTTCAGTAAATCTAGGCCGAAAAAACAAATATCTTGAATCAATGTTTATGGAACAGCCTTTTAGCCTAAAATTTCTCCCTAGATCACCCCTGCCTACTACAGACCATAATTTTTTTTAAAATCATATCTCATACAAGTTCAAAAATATCCATTACCTAATTTTTAAAAAATTATGACCCAAAAGTATATATCTTAATACAACACCACTTTTCATTTACATTTAGACTTACCCAATATGGACGATAATTATTCATATCAATAAGTTATAAATTATGACATCAAGTCACTTAAGCACACAAATATTTTCATAGTCATGCATACTCAATTTATGGAATATTTCCTAAATTCAAGAGACATAATTTCAATTTTTCAAGTTTAGGGTTTAAATACAGCTCTTAAATAATCATGATTATTGGTATAGTACATAATTATTACAATAATTAAGACAAATAATTACCTAATGCTTCAAATTGTTCAGAAATCTGATAAGCCAATTCTCTAGTTGGAGTTAGAACCAAAGCGAAGTAACGCTGCGGGTTTGCCAGCAATGCTTGTAAAATAGGCAAAGCAAAAGCTCCAGTTTTACCAGATCCAGTCTCTGCAAGTCCAATTACATCTTTTCCTAAAACATACAAAAAAACAATAATAAATAAATAATATAATAATAATAAAATACCAACTGGAGTCTTTATTGTTTCATTATGAGTCTTTAAAATGTATATACATAACTTCAAGCAGTAATACAAGGAATAAAAAGCGTGATCCCAAAAATTGTAAAAAAGCAAGTGAGAAGCAGTTATATAATGTATACAATTTACTAGCTCAGGATATGAAAGTATTGTCATTCAATAAGAGCATTTTTAAAATAAGGATGAAAAATGGATGTTCTCGTTATTGATTATGGGCTGATGGTTGTGGTTGTTGAATATAGAATATGTGAAGCATGTTGTAGAATAACTTTATTTTAATTTTGTTTAGTTTTGTAAGTAGTTTTAAGGTACCAGTCCGCGTACAGGGATTTGTTTCCATCTACAGATATATGGCAATCATTGTAAATATACTGGTTTGGTAAATAAATAAATTATAATACAGTTCATAATACTCAAATAGTCACAACAAGTTTAAAGTACCTTCATCATTTTTTTCTTAATTTTCACAAACATTGCACTTAAAGTACAGTACATAACATTCTTTTTATAAGTAGCCTACATTTATACATTTTAGCTTTTTATAACTAACCTACATTTGTACAGTTTAACAGAATAATTAATTTTTACTTTTTTTACTTTACTAAATTAATACAGCACAAAAATTTTGTACAGTCTAGTAAAATATTACACAATTGAGGTAAAGTAAATAAGCCCACATCAAAACAAAACTTTTGAATGGAAAATTGACTTTTACGTTCCAATGACATTTCAGGCATAAATTTTAACAGTATTCTCAGTATTCCATTATATTTGTTAATCCGAAACCTATTTGATACCATCTGTTGGATCAATAATGGATCAATAATAATCTGTTGGATTATAAAAATTTCACTATATATGGTTATAATTACACTAGCCTCTGCAATGTGAGGTAAGGTCGTATCGTGTTTTAATGCAAGATGAGCTTATACAGATAGGACACTGTCCAAATTTCATTTTAGTGCTTCTTCAAAAATGTATCAAATATAAGGAACCTAGGTGTAATACAAGACCCCTCTCTACCAGAGAATAAAACAAGTAATAGCATATTTTACGCTATTACTTTAAGATACACTGATTCTTAAAAAATATCTATATGAATCACAATGTTCCAAATCCAATTCTTTAATACTAGCATTTATAACTAGTATTTTTTTCCTTTTATATCCACAGTTGGACCGAAAATCGTTTCGAGATCCGATGTTGTTATAATTTGTCGCAGTATAAAGAATATAAAGAATCTACACCATGCAGTATATACAGCATAATCAAAACCACAAAACACATTATATAATATATAATGTTATATATATATAATTTGAATTTTTTTCCTTTAAAAACTTATAAAATAGACATACATTGTATTAATATAAAGTTATAGCACTGTTCAGTAAATACTTTGATTAATAACATATTTTTAATTATTTTGTTGCAACACTACGCAGCTGTTTATTTATAGGGGCTCTGTCAATGTGACTAAGATACCAGTCAGTCTGGTGCATCTCTGAACTTTGCACCTCAAGGATGCAGGTTTGAGACTGAAGCTTTATCCTTTCCATTAACGCTAATCTCTTGTCTTCATTAGTATAACTGGCATAAAGTATAGACATTAAAAAATATATGTACTTATAAAGTAAATGAATGATTGTAAAATTTAAAATGTAAAATACTAAAAAACCAAAACAACCAGGTTAAGGTACCTTGTAAGGCAACAGGAATAGCTTCTTTTTGAATTTTGGTAGGACCTTTCCATTTTAATGACTTGCACGCTTCACACAGTACATCAATGATACCCTGAAAATAAAAATAAAAATACTATCACTATTATTAAGTGTAATTAGCCTATTACATATTTTTCAATTTAGCCTAATTAAAATTCTTTTTATATTCTTCTTCTTTTCTGCTAGGATTATTATCACTATGTTCAGTATAATGATCTGCCTTCCCTAGCTTCGTCAATTCTACTTTTGTTGACGCGTTTCGGAGAACCTCCATCTTCAAAACTATATCTATACTTACAGAGTATATACAGAAAGTATACTCACAGATCATTATACTGAACATAGTTAGTCCAATTATCTAAAATTCAGTTAAAATTATAAGGAAAAAATACTTATGAAAAAGTGCATACATATTGTTTATAAATTATTTGTTTATTTATTTATGTTTCACTATTAACATAAATGTGAATGTTATGGATTATTAAAAAGTTTTTATTGTACAACAGAGTCTCCATTAAACATTACTCTTTTAACCACCTGCTTCTATTAACGGTGAGGTTAATTCTGTTACATGACATTTTTAAACAGTCTTCCATAGTAAATAATTTGTAATAAATAATACAATTATTTACATTATAAATAAATAAATAGGTTACCTGCGTAACCTAAAACCTGCTACTGTGCGAAAGTAGCTAACATGTTTTTCATCACTAAAACAATAACCAAAACTTAAAAAAAAAGACAAGAACGTAACACAGTTGGGTGTAAAAAAACCAACACGGTTTGTTATAAAATATAGTCCTTTGCTTGTAGCATACATAACCACACCAGTTCCAATGAAATTTTAATGTTTCCTTATTGATTTTACAATTATGGCCACACTTCAAACTAACATATTCTTTAACACACTTTAACATATTCTAACACTTTAAACTAACATTCTAGAAAAAACAAAACACTGTAACTGGACACAACTTATCTGCAGCACAGGTGACGGCACCTACTCCAAACAAACATCGATAATCAAAAAGTAAACAATCCTATCATCTAGTGAAATGAGATAGAAATACTTCAAATGTCAACAAATTCCAAAAGGGAGCATGCATGTCAACTGAAAGATAAACATTCTTATATTATTTACATTCACTATTTATCGTATAAGTCGATCATGCAACAGTCACATGATTACTCTGGCATGCATGGTGCCCTCGTGTATTTTAAGTGACTACGTGACAAAGGTAATTTACAAAGGTAAAATACAGATAATTTACTGTATTAAAAACATAAGTATGTAAAATTTCTATAATACATAATTAAATAGAGAATTTAAGAGTTTTACTACATTTTCCCAAATAATAATAATAAAACATTTTTTGCTATAAACAGAATAGGCCTATAAATATATTATTTTTATTGATCGCCAAAAGTATAAGTGGTTTATTTCTATTAGCTATCTATTCTGTCATCCATCACCACAACGGTTCTGAAAATGGCAGTTAATCAAGACTCTACTATATTTGAAAAAACAATGTGAGAAAAACTGTCTGTTTACCCATGTAAGAGATTAAGGAGGCAATGTTTGCAAAGTATTGCTTAATCATTTTCTTTGTAATACGATTGATGTCTGTACACCCATTTGAAATATAGACACATAAACAACCCACCAAGAAAAATAAAACTGAACCATCATTAATTTTATCAAATAATCTGCCATTGTACACTTGTTATAGTAGCTGCAATTTAGTGATAATGAGTGTAACCTATTGTTTTTTAATTCAAAAATTAGTTGGTCTCATATGAATAAGGGTTAAAAAATGTGGTAAATGTGCACTATAACTTTTTTTTGTCAAAACACTTTATTACATGATCAAAAGCCTTAATCCAAAATATAAAAGCATGGAAAGTATGGGAAATTAATAAAATATCGAATATAAAAGTCACTTGCGTAACCTAAAACCTGCTACTGTGCAAAAGTAGCTAACATGTTTTTCATCACTAAAACAATAATCAAAACTTAAAAAAAAAAGACAAGAACGTAACAACAGTTGGGTATAAAAAAACCAACACGGTTTGTTATAAAATATAGTCCTTTGCTTGTAGCATACATAACCACACCAGTTCCAATGAAATGTTAATGTTTCCTTATTGATTTTACAATTATGACCACACTTCAAACATGAATACAATTCTTTAAAAATACTGTGATTTATAGAAAATCGATAACATGACTGTATTCCCAACATAAACTGACAAAAAGAAGTAAATTGCAAAGTTCACAAATAACAGTTTTCATTTTAACAAAGTTTTCACTGCAAGAACTAGCAAAGTAATGATTTTTACATGTAATAACATGCATGAGCAGTACCTCAGTTGGTGACTTTGAAGTAATAAATCTAGCATGTAAATAAATACCAATTTACAATTTACCAATTTGCATCTAGCATGCAATGTAAATAACAAATATTTCACAATATAATCCCATAAAAAATAGTCTAAAATCTTATGTAATTGTAAAAAAATGTCTTTTGCAGGACAGTATCTCTTAATTAAACAATTAAGTATGCAATGAAATAATAAAATTAATGATTTTAAAAAAATCACTACTTGAAAAATACAAGTTACACTACATGAAATACAAAAAATGTACAAAAATTTGAAGGTTATTAATCCTTTATTATTACTTCCATCAAAAAGTTATATTTTTATTTATCAAGAACATCTGTAGATAAAATAAATAAATAAAAGTAAAAAATGTGTACAGTTCAAAATATATATATATACATATAGCTACCCAATTTTTCTGTAAAGGATTTCTTTAACTTAAAAATTATTTTAATCTAACCTGACCTGCTGGCTGCTAATGCTTAAAAACACACCCAGATAAAGTTATAGTTGGTTTCACAAATATAGGTCAGTCACTTAGTAAACAACCTGCTAAGATTGTCTTAGTAAGTGAGAGCTTGAGTCCCCACTCTCTCATCATGGCTCACTTCTTTTCCTTAACTATCACTTAGTAATAACAGTTTGTAGACTTAGATTAGCAGACTCTGTCATTACACTGTTGGAGAAAGCTACAGGAGAATTTTCTTACATGTATGAGAAATTTTCTTTATTAAGTAGATGGATTATAGATAAACATTCATCCAAAAGGCCAACTAAATTTCTGTGCAAAATTTAAGTTATAGTAAATTTTACTAGGACTTAAGGCTAGTCCTAGTAGGGTAGGCCTTAAGGTTATATAGGTTTTTAACTTTATATAAAAAAATCATACAATAAAAATACAAAATTTTAAAATGTGATTTTAAAGAAAATTATTTTATAATACAAAAAATACCTCTCTTTTATAAGCAACGCCAACTGTTATATTGCAATTACATTGTCTGAAATAATAAATTTACCAATTCCTTGAATGTCACATCTTTCTCTTCTCCGTTCGGATTGTCATCGGTTTTTTCAGTCACTGGCTCTTCCTCTTTATTTGACGAAACTGAGTCATCTTCAGGTGATTCCATATTTATTAGTAAAAGTTTAAAAGAAAAATTATAACATTTACCAATAATGTAAATAAATTTATTATATCCTAACCTACAATGAAAATAACGTGTTGATGGTTTGTGTTTTATTCACATTTCAGTCACCGCACACACAGATACGAATACGAATTGTCACAGACTGTTTTGTTTTCACAGTTTTCTCACTTTTATATGGATAGTTCCACGAATTATAGAAAAAATATATGTATAGTTCTATGTTTACCATGCTGTCTAACCAAATTAAAAGAGAAAGTAGGTCAAAAATGATTATATTTATCATAGATTTTCTATGGTATTTATTATAATACATAATTTCCAATCATCTCGTGGAGAACGAATTTAATAGGTCCCATTAGTTATTACAAGTTAAATTTATTTTTATTAGTAAAAATATAATTAATAACACTACACCCTCGCATTATCTACCTATAAAACTATTACTACATTCTATATTATTTTATTCTCTTTTCACTTTAACCTGTTAACTCTATGAACATTATGTTGGCCCATAGAGCGGTGAAGAGTGGGAGGGTGGATAATTGGGGTGTGTATACTCCACCTTTCTGACATACATTTTTTTTAACGTTCTGACATACAATGACATCACTCAAATAAAATTCGGATTCGGGAATTTCTGACTATATATTCCTGCATATGAGTGAATGACCTAGACAGCAGGAGGGTAGGTATGCGATTGTTCTACAATTTGTGTGTATGCTCTCTGCCGCTCTAGTGAGTAGATTACCGAACAGCGTCATTATTATTATTGATCACTGTTATTGAAGAATGTTATATACCAACCATCTCTAATATTATATGAAGACTTTTTCAAGTGATTTCCAAAAATCAGTCTTTAGGATGATTGATGATATTTCCAATGACTTAATAAAACTGTTTTTGACGGTGAATAAAAAATTGAGATAAATATATGTTAAATCGAATGTTATTAACGTGTCTATGAATTTCATAACTTCTTAAATATTATACTAGTTTAAAACAGAGAGTAGTGAAAGAGTGTAATGAACTGAATTACTTTTTTAATAAACAAAACAAAAATATAAAGAAAAACGTTAATACAATGTTAGAGAATTAAACTTAACTTTTTTATCGCCTACTAATAAAGAAAATATTTTCAAAAAAATATCTTTCTGAATATAAAATTCCTTAAAAGTCTGTTTTTCTTATACTTTATATTTCTTATTATTACATAATGCAGACACAATTTTTATATTTCTAAGAAACTGATTTATGTATGTAGTATCTTGGGGCTTGTACCAGACCCGTTATGAATTAAGAAGAATATGATAATACATCTCTTTGTGCAACCAAAAATGGTTTTAGCAGTCCTGACTAAGTTAAGTGGGAATTTACTTTCTCTCTCTCTCTCTCTCTCTCTCTCTCTGTCTCTCAAAAAAAATATATATTAAAGTACATGATTTTCTGAGCACAACAATATATAATACATGTATTTTTGGATTAGTTTACCCAAGAAATTTATTTTACAAAATATGATTGCACTAAAGTCGATATTGGAATTGAGCAGCTCGACGTTTACACATCAATAGCATTTTCATAGATGTACCTCAAAGTACATTTTTGAAACTAGAAATTATTTATCTTTTATATATTGGCTAACCTGTTAATTGTATTTTGTTCTTTTTATATGTCAGCTGTTGTAGATAGTCTGTTCATGTTTTGATTTACTAGTGAGGTTATATTTTGTTGAATAATATTGTTTAGTTAATTAACCATCATGCTTAGATCAACAAAAGTTTTCAAGAAAAGAAGGTTTCGTGGGAAAAAACTTTCAAAAACAGTAAATGATAATACAAACTGTGAAATAAGTAGTGAAAATGAAAGTGATCCAAAATTTGGTTTGTTCTGAAAATGAAGTTAGGCCTAGGCCTACACCTCCCTCTGCATTCAGAAGAAAAATAGGAGAAATGACAAACTTCATTGAATATAGGTAACAGTAATATAATTGTGAGTATTGACATTTTATGTAAAGCATTAGCAAGTGCTACTGTTTGTAAGTTTTGTAAACAAGATACTTTGTATGTGAGAGAAAATGAAAGGAAAGGATTAGCCTGCAATCTATTAGTTATATGTAGGAACTGTGATCATATTTATTCATTTTGGACATCTGAAAAAAGTAATTACTTTTTTGACATAAACATAAAGTGTGTATGGCTTGAGATCAATAGGGAAAGGTTCAGCTTCTAGAAAATTTCTGTTCAGTATCCTGGATCTCCCTAATCCTCTACAAAAGTTTGAGAGATACAACCCAGTATTCATAAAATCTTTGGAAGAGGTTGCGACCCAATCAATGGTAAAAGCAACAGAAGTAGTAGTTGAATTAAATGTGTCTGTAGATGGAAATGTAAACAGATTTGAGTGTTGGAGTTGACGAAACGAGGCTTTTCTTCATTGAATGGTGTTGTTTCAGTGTCAAACTTGGACACAAGCAATATTATAGATATAAAAGTACTAACAAAATGGCCACCATGTAAAACAAGCTAAGGAAAAGTAAAAACTTCATTTTTGTGATCAAAACTTAAAAGGTTCAAGTGGTGCAATGGAGGTCGAAGGAGCCAAGACTGTTTTTGCTCGCTCGGAAGCCACACATAACATAAAGTATAAATATTATCTTGGAGATGGTGACTCAAAAGGATTCCAGTCAGTTGTAAGGTCAAATCCATATGGACTTAATTTTACAATTGAAAAACTGAAATGCATAGGACATGTGCCGAAATGTATATGAAGCTGACTTCAAAAACTTAGTAAAGAAATGAAGAGAGTACCGTTATATAATTGATTAAAAATGGTAGTAGTCTATAATTACTTTAATTATAGGGTAGTTCATTATTTTTAATGTATCAAAGAAAAACTGTGATATTTTTCAAAAACAACTGTTAGTTTTTAACTTTTTTATATGGGTAGTCGACACTTGAAACAGAAAAATCATACTTATCAATCTTGATTATTCCCCAAACAACAACCAGTTGTTAATAATAATTAATTAAACAAACTTTTTTTATTATTAAAATGGGTGTGAGTAATGGTCAGAAAATAATAAATGTTCAATAATATAATTACTAAACATTGATTAATTAATTATTGTCATAAGACAATAAATTATTAAATTTTCTAACAATAATTTGATGAGGTACTGAATGATTAAAATGTAAAAATTATCAAAAGATTATACAAATAAAGCATAGTTTCTTTGGTCAGACATTATGGTTTTAATAAATTAGCATCCTTTTTCATAAACTGATTTAATCAAAAAAAAAAAAAAAAAAAAAAATCAATTTATATAACTAGAAATTACAATATAGCATTCATAATATATACAAATTATTAAAATTTATTTGATTGCTGGGAACAATTAGATCTGCATTATGTATACTTTACAAAACCAGGTAAACCAAGACAACCAAAAAATCAGTCGTTCTTCAAAACATTTTTGAAAAAAATAAAAATACCGGACATTGAAAAACAGTCATATCAAAAGTCATAAACAAAATAAAAATGCAAATTAAACAAATAGAGTTTCAAGTATACTCATTTAGACCATAAGCTATATACAGTATCTCATTGCTTTAAAATATATACACTTATTTCTAATATAATGTATTATGTATTCTTGTATAGTGCTCAAAAATTACAAAACTGTATAAATTAAAAAAAAACTTATTCTGTAATAAATATAACAAAAATATAAACATACTTTAATTTAACCGTTTGATATTTTTATATTAAGGTTTTAAAATGAGATCATACAACGGATGAAGAAAATAATTAATGCAGATATTAAAGTGATTACAGTGGCATACGCTTATTAACAAGTCTATAATACAAGCTTATAATACTCACTTCTAAAACTGTTTAAGACATACAGAGTGATTGGAACCTAATTTTTTTTGGTAAAACTACACATTTTAAGAAGTAGACATTTACTCTTCACAAATATGTTCTCAATTTGCCTTGAGAAAATTATTTTTTTTACTGATTTTCAAAAATATTGTAATGTACCAACACAAATTTTAATTTTCTTAACTTTTCTACTACCAATTTTTACTGTTGATATTATTTTCTGAATGTGCATATCATTTTGAATAAAAAAACAACCATTTTTATCTGTACAAGATTGTTTAAAAAAAAAAATAAAAAAATTTAAAACACTATTTCCAAATAGTTATTTGGCATAAAAATTGTCAAATAATGTCAAAAACATAATGCTTGTAATAAACATTAATTTGATATAAAATGTTACAGTTTATTCTTTTTAATTATAAGAGAAAACTAAATTAAAAGTTTAAAAACTGAAAAAAGCAGCATTTTTCATGTTAAGTATTTTTATTTTTATTTAGTAAATAATGTTAATGCTATAAAGAAAAAAATCTATCAATAAAATTTGAAAATTAATTTCATTCTCAAATTGCCTGCTTCTTTTCCTTACAAATGCTCTTATGCTTCTACATCACTGTGTAATATTGAATGACAATTTTCCCCTAACTTTTGTGTAAAATTATTCCATTGGTGAGTTCCTCTTCTGAATTCACTGCTGTGGAGTAGTCATCCTGTTTTGTAAATCCCCAACTAAGAAAGCCCATAAGAGTTAGGTCTGGAGACTGGTCATGCTATCACCCCACTGATTCACTTAGAGATACTGAACAGTGAAGAAAACAATGAAAGGTACAAAACAGTTAAAAAGGTAATACACATTTTAATAATTATTGCAAAAAAAAAATTATATTGTGTTTCTTCTTTTTTTATTTTCTCTTCTAATTAAATACAATTTAATATATCATGTATTCATTGGTTTCATATACAAATCCATATCGTTTATTATATCTGGAATAAATCAGGAAAGGGCAGTTCTTGATTCACTAGAAAAACACTGTAAAATTTAACACCCAAATAGTTCTGATTTAATTTGTTCTAATGAAATGAATTTTAGTGTGACATCAGCTGTTAATCCTTAGTTATGTTATTTTACAGCTGTTGTAGGTACAATCAATAAATAAAGTATACTTGATGTTTTATCTCAGGCAAAATCTGATAATACAATTTATTATTTAGGTTAAAATTTTTAATTA
Source organism: Callitettix versicolor (assembly GCA_022606455.1). Lineage (NCBI taxonomy): Eukaryota > Metazoa > Arthropoda > Insecta > Hemiptera > Cercopidae > Callitettix > Callitettix versicolor. The sequence continues at coordinate 57,361,380 of CM040186.1, read as the reverse complement.
AAGAATTTTTTAGAACTCTAATTTTTTTAAGTATAGTCTAATGTGTTTTATAGTAGCAGATATATAACATAAAAATGTGTTTGTTTAAATCTCTTTGTTTTAGCTCGTATTTTAATAAGTATTCCCAAATTCTTGGTTTGTTTCCTATCAGTTTAGATATGCTTTATATAAGTTAGTAAAATATTAATTATGATTTTATTGGTATATTATTTGATTCAATATTACATAAGTGGAATTGTTGAACCATCTAAATTTTAGTTTTACTGGTTAATTTACTATGAAATCACGATTTAATTATCACCCACCAGGGCTACAAACTATACTAAAAAAAATCCTAGGAGCTTTAGTTCAACCAGGTAAAGTTATTTTAGATACTTGTGAATTTGAAGTAGTAAAAAGTGTCGCTGATAATGAACAAAATAATGATGTCTCTAAGTTTCCCTTAGAAAATCCCAAAAGAAGTGTAAAAGAAATTATTTTATCAACACCATTTCTTTCAAACTATGTATCTGGAGTTATTATAAATGAAGAATGCAGGAGTGATTTTACCTTTAATGGACTACCCTTAATTAATTTGTTTCGACAAAACAAAATCATACCAGGCATTAATCTTAACAAGAACATTATCAAATTAGATGGATTAATGAGTGGATGGATAAGTGAAGGTTTAGACGACCTTGCACTTCGATGCAAGCATTATAAAGATGGTGGTTTCCATTTTGCTCAGTGGAGTATAAAACTGGAAGTTAGTTCTATTATGCCAAACATTCACACAGTTGAAGAAAATGCAAATATTCTTGCTAGGTTTGTTTCTATATGCCAAGCTTATCAAATTGTACCAATTGTTAACACTGACATAATTCAAACTGGAATTCATGATATAACACGATCACAAAAAGTTACAGAAACTGTGCTAGCAACGGTTTTCAAAGCCTTCAGTGATCATCATATTTTTTTAGAAGGACTGATACTGAGAACTAATTTTGTTACTCAGGGTGATTTTTGTAAGGCAGAACTTTCAGTTGAAGAGGTTGCTAATTCCACAATATTAGCACTTCGAAGAACTGTACCAGTATCTGTTGGAGGAATAACATTCTCAATAAATAATTATTGGGAAGCAAATACTGTGGTAAATGCTAATGATGTTGTTAAATATATAAAGAAAAAATATGATGGTCTTTATACTATAACATTTAGCACTAATAAATTAGATCAGTATTCAATACTGGACAAGATAACAAGTGAAGACAAGGATAAAGTTTCAAAAATTCAAAAAGAATTAATAAATTACATATACGAACTTAGTAAAGCCTCCTTGGGAGAATTTGACTGGACAAGAGTTGAAGATATTGGTGAATTAGGCAACAATAAAATATAACTCTAATTTACATTAAGATTCAATAAAAGTATGTTACCTAATTAAACAAAAATTTATAAATTAGTAATTTGTGTCCTAGGTTTTAGGAATAATTATAGTAGCAAATTCTAAATAAAAACTGGTTAATTCAAAAAAGGCCTTACAAAAAAGCGTTATTGAGATGATATTTTGTTTAAAATACTACGTTTTTAGTACAAATTTCTCATTGTTTCAGTGTGAACATCATTCGTTTTGTAGTAGACATTCCACCAGAGTTTTTTCTTGCCATATTAAACTCACTATCTCATATCAAATTTTTCTGTCAGGTTTTTAGAAATATTTACCATTACCCAGATCCCCACTCTCTTAACTGAAGCACTCTTGTTCACCCCCTCCTTATGACTTCCAAAAAATATTGTTATTTCTAATTAATTCAGTTTACTGTATATAAAAAATTAAGGTTAAAATAAACAGTACTAATTATTTGTTTACCTTTTTTTACTTTCAATTATAATAAGGTGTGTTTATAAACATAAATTAACTTGATAAAACAAGATTAAGATCCATTTTAAACAATGAAAAATTATTTCTGCAATACAAGTACATATTTTAAACTCCATTCATGATCATATAATTGATATGTCATTCAAGTTCTAAAGTGTGACAATAGCTTTTTTATGATTTTGGATTTAACAACAGTGTGATATTATTACATTGTACCCATTAGTTTTATGTATCGTTTTTATTAATTGCGGACCTATAACCAGAATGTATTTTTGGTTTATCAAATAATTCAAGTTGATTTCATAATATATCAAACACATTTGCATATAGACCTAAAAATAATGTACTTATAATAGTAACAAAATATCATCAGATAGCTTTAAATCAATTTAGATATATTTTAGTTAAAGTTCAGCAAAGGATCCCCAAGCCCAGCACTGTTTGAAATGGGGGGCAACTGGAGAAGGTGTTACAGTCAGGGGCACAGCTACCAGACCTTTAAAATTGACACAACTATAATAACCTTTCAATAAAAGCCCTTTCCACTAAAAATGATGAGACAAAGATGCTCAACATGGATGATACCATACAAAAATTTGTTGAATCCAAATCACGGAAGAATCCTTTGTTATGAAATAGTAAGGAAACAGTAATATCCACTTAAGGGATCTTTTTTATCTTGTGATTGTTATAATAGGCTTTATGCTAATAAGCTGATCTAAAAGTGTATTAGTTAAAGGGGATGCCAAGAATATGTTTTCCCCGGGTAATTCATCATGTAAGGATGACCCTCCCCAAAAACCCCTTCAGTAGTCAGCGCCTAGTACAATTCTATACATCATGTTTTTTGGAGACCCAGCACACCGCTATATATCATATTAATATTTCAAAATTAATTGGTACATTGACTTAATTTATAATTCATCTTAGACTGCAAGGTCAACATTTGAACCTATTAAACCTGTGAAACCAATTTTGAAGAATTAATTAAGTTTTTAGTTTTGTATAAATTCCTGATTTCAGGTTTTTAATGACCCAAAATTTTTTGAAAGATAAGCATATTTTTGTGTAACTTCTAATGATAGAACAAGGTTTCAAAAATATTATAGAATGCCTATTGGAGAATAAAATAAATGCCAAGTTTTTGCAAACGTTTTTTCACTATTTTACCATTTATTTAGTATTATAAAATATTAATTAGGTTAAAAGAAATTATTTAACCTAATTAAATAATTGATTAGGTATCCCCTAATCAATTATTAGGGAAAAGCTAAATGGAAGTTTTAGCTTGCACTTGACAATAATAAAATTGTCATTGGACTACCTAATGACCACAATAATGAAAATTAGGTTTAAATTGTATTACATCACTAAATTGAAATGGGTAATATCACATGTTTAAAACAACTTAAAAATTAAGATTTGGATAATAGAAGAGTGAACTTGACAAATATGTTAAGTCATTATTGTCATATTTTTCATTAAATGAAGTTGTTCCATTCGATTTAATAGTTTATTTTCATTCTTTAATTTTAACATCAAAATTTTTGTAAATTTATTTGTGTTTTATTACTTTTTTTACTAAAAATGTTAGTACTTTGTGTTAATATAAAATTAAAAATAGATTATTATTGATTTAATAAAGCTATAATAATTATACAATATAAAATTTATGTAACATGTTGTTAATGTGTATAATAAAAAAAAATAGTGTTTACCTATTTTTTATACCGGTAATTTTACCGTTAAATAAAAATATTTCATTATTTTTTTTTATTTAACAGCTGTTTTCTTTATAAAAGCTACTGTTGATTTTTTTAATTAGTGTTGCCTCTTATATTTTAATACAATGTCTTTTAAATTGTGTATTCAATATATGTTTTAATACACAATCTTAATGTTACAAGGTCACATTTTAATGTTATTAAGCTTTATAAAAAAGTAACTGTTATAATTGCTCGACTCCGCTTCTACTAACAATTAAAAATAAACTAAAAATTAAATCTAATTAAGAAATAAATTGATGTAATAGTTTTTAGATTTTTCAAAACATATTTCAAACAAAAATAAACCAGAACATCGCACAAACCTCTTTACATTCAAATAAATTACTCAAAAGGAGTTCTGGAGTCAATAGTTACTAAAACAGATTATTTTTAAAAAATAGCAGCACATGCACTTTTGTTTGGATGCAAAAATATATTTGAACTTTGTATTTTAAACAATTTAATTTAATTTGAGAAAATTTGTGCAATATTTTTTTACCATTTATTTTATTATAAATATAACCTCATACAATTTACAATGTATGATTATCTTATAGTTGTAGAAAATCATTTGGTTATAGAAAATCATATGGTATAATTGAAACATTTTTACAAACAGCTGATTAAAAAATAAAACAAAATATTTTTGTTGGCAAAAGGGCTGAATTATATTGTTGATTTTATCAACAACTTTTTTTTAAATATGGTATTTTTCAAAATTAATTAGATGTTGCCATGATTGATATTAAATATAAATAAACAAATAAATTAATTAAAAATGCCTAGGAATACAGGTGGAAAATCAGGAGGTGGAAGCAGAGGTAGCCATCCACCTATGGGTGGAGGTGGTAGTGGTGCTGGGAGAGGCAGAGGTTCAGCAGCAGGCAGCAGCAGAGGAATGTCTACAAAAACAACTCCAAAACCCATTGATAAACAAGCCAAGCCCCTGTCAAGAAAAAATGAAACCATTCAAAAACCAGATTCAAGGTTGGTAGTAGGTTTTAAGTTTGATAAAAGCTTGTCTAAAATGTACAGTGTATTTGTTTATATATGGAATTTTTGTTTTAATTGAAACAGGTCTTTTGTCATTTATTCGCAAAAACCCAGGAAGGGGTCAAGTTTTTTATTTTGGTAATGGAGTTAAACCGAACTTTTAGGCTTATAATTGTTATAGATTGGTTATCAAATCTTAGTAGATGCTAACCAACTGACATCTAATATAAACTTTCGTCTACACTCTATAGTATAGAATTATTTTAATGTAAAATCTATAAGCTATTGTAAAATAGTCACTAATGTCACTTTGTTCTTACAAATTATTCTGTATAAAATTTTGTGAAACTATCATAATGGTTACATATTTTTTAGTATTGATAGTCATTTTAAAAATTATTGACATAAGTAGCTGTCAAATATGTTTAGTAATTTTTTAAAATAGCTACAAAAAACAGTAAAATGTTACCAACAAATTAATATCAATAGATTTTGATTAAAAATTAAATGATACTTGTATAATGAAACTTGTTTAGCAAAATTTAGTTGAAAATAATAGTTAGATCAATTTTTTTTAATAAGCATTTATGAAATTTTACTGGTGAAAATGAAATTTTAAGTAAAAATAAGGGCAAATATTATTAAAATTGATAAATCCATTTTTAGTCTCCAATTCTGTGCACAGGCTAATTGCATATATATATATATATATATATATATATATATATATATATATATATATATATATATATATATATGATATAATCTTCTTCTTTTTGGCTTATAACATGCTTCAACGTCTTCTAATTCCTAGCTTCCATTTTTCTCTGTCATCCACAGTTCTTGATCCAATCCCCTCTCTCTTACTTTCTTATCAATTTCTTCTCTTCAACTAAGTCTTGGTCTTCCTCTTTTTTTTCAACCACATGGTTTCCATTTTAAAATCTGTTTGGGAAGCCGATTTTTGTTCATAACCAAACCATTGAAGTTGTTTTGTCTTGATGTCATCTACATTGGTGTGCTTGACATCAATGATTTCATGGATTCTTACTTGTTTTATCTTTTCTTGTTTGGACCAACCTGTGGCTCTTCGCCAATAGTTCATTTCTCTAGCTTCAAGACTTTATTCTGGTTTTTGTTTCAGTGGCCATACTTTACTTCCAAATGAGATTATCCTTTTTATAATTGTATTATATATTCTGTGTTTATTTACATAAAAACTATATACAAACCTATATTGTATTATTAAACATAATACTATATACGAGGTGTGTTCAGAAAGTAACAAGAATTTTTAAATTTTGCGGGCTTGGAGAGTCCGATTGTCAAACATTTTTTTATCTTGACAACTATAAATATATAGTTGTTTTTATTATATTGGTGTACATGCCCTTGAAGTATGATAACACTTTCAGCTGTTTTCATTGTTGACTTTGTCTGTGACAGCCACTAAGGTTAGATGTGTTTTTATGAGCTTGGCTATTTTCGTTTGTTAAAAGAAATGGATCAAAGAATTTGTATCAAATTTTGTGTAAAAAATGGAATAAAATTTAACAAAGTGTGTGAAATGTTAACAAAGGCCTATGGTGAGTCTGCTATGAATAAAGCAAGAGTTTATGAGTGGTATAAGCATTTCCAAGAAGGCCGTGAAGACGTTGAAGATGACAAACGCCCTGGACACCCCAGCACATCAACAACCGATGAAAATGTGGAAAAAGTGAAAGAAGTGGTTATGAACAATCGCCGAATCACAATTAGAGAGGTCGCTGATGATGATGTTGGCATATCGATTGGATCATGTCATGACATTGTTCCCAGTGTTTTGTGTATGAAACGCGTGGCAGCAAAATTCTTACCAAAATTGTTGAATTTTGAACAAAAACAGCAGCGAATGGAAGTTGTTCAGGAGTCACTAAATGACGTCAACGATGATGCAGAATTACTGAAACGTATTATAACAGGTGATGAAACATGGATTTACGGATATGACGTCAGAACTAAGACTCAATCATCCCAGTGGAGGCATTCTGGCTCGCCAAGACCGAAAAAGGCTCAACAAGTGCGGTCGAATGTGAAGGTTATGCTCACTGTGTTCTTCGATATTAATGGCATAGTGCATCATGAATTCCTGCCACCAGGTGAAACGGTCAATAAGGAGTACTACCTACAAGTTCAACTCCATTTGCGTGAAGCAATCCGAAAAAAACGCCCGAATCTGTGGAAAAACAAGTCATGGCTTTTGCACCATGATAATTCACCAGCTCACACTTCATTGCTTGTACATGAATTTTTGGCCAAAAAAAGTACTGTGAAGATGCCCAGCTTCCATATTCACCAGACATGGCTCCGTGTGACTTTTTTAATTTCCAAAAATAAAGATAACCTTAAAGGGCCGTCGTTTTACAGTTGTAGATAACATTAAAAGCGCATCGCTGAAAGAACTAAAGGCTACCTCAAAGATCGAGTTTGAGAAGTGTTTCGAGGATTGGAAGAAGCACTGGTACAAGTGCATAATCTCCAATGGGGACTATTTTGAAGGCAACAACATCATTGTAGAAGAATAAATAAATATTTTGTTCAAAAAATTAAAATTCTCGTTATTTTCTGAACACACCTCGTGTATATATATATTACTATACAAGATAAACTACTATTACAAGATAAGATTACTATTACAAGATAAACCTGTAGGGGTACAGACTAGCTGCACCTATTGAGAGGATTTAGACGTCTCTCGTGGTACCTGAGTCTAACATACATTTACGCTTACGACTTTAACACTTTACATTCACACTTACATTTAGGGAGGCGATAATAGCCTCAAGGGGCTTTTGCCTTATATATATATATATATATATATATATATATATATATATATATATATGTATGTATATGAAATAACAACTTTTTTTAAGATTGTTGATAGAACTGAATACTTTATTTTTTCTATAAAATGTTATTATTTTTATTTTCATCATTTGTTTGCTATAGACTAGAATTATAGAACTACAACTTCTGCTTTTGCCATAATTCCTTTATTTTTGGGCTTATTTATTTATTTCCTTCTTGATGGTATATGATCATATTTTCTCCATTTTCTTTAACATGAAGTGCACCATTTTGACTGAATCAGTCTGTGTTTCATCTTCTACTCCAATTTCTTTCAGGTCTCTGTTCACTTCTTTTATGCACAGAACATTTATTTTTTCAACTATATACTTTTCTTGCTGGAACTCCTTTGGATTAACTTTATGCTCCTGTGCTTGTGTTTCTTAAAATATTTTGTAAGAAAAGCCATTATTTACTTTTGATGCCGGGATTTCTGTACTGCAAGTTTTACATGTGGATTATCCATTATTTAAAACATTTCCCTCATAAGACATTTTTAATCAATAAAATTAATAATAAGATGATGGTGATGGTAGTGGTGGTAGTGGCGGCGATGGCAACAACACCAATTTTTTGTTCTAGTAATAATAAATTTTCATAATATTTATCTCATTTTTGGTCATATCTTGGAGATAAACAATGTATTTCTAAGAAAAATATGTATAAACAAAAATAACATGGGTGATAATTCACCTCTACATTCAACTAATGAAAATCTTACACTCATCGTGAAAATCTTCATTGTGAAAATTGTATACTTGACTAACGCCAGGTTACATCTTTGATTTCTGAAAAGTTTCTGTTACTGGTAATAATAATAATTTCAGTGTTCAATAAACATGTCTCTTAAATTTAAAACATGAAATATACAGGTAAAAGGTAAATTAATTACAAAACAAAGCAGCTATAATCATGATACTGTCATTAATAGCAATGTGTAACACAAGGCCAGTAATATTAATAATTACCATAATATTACGGTTACAATAGTAAAATCAATTTTTTAAAACTATGATGTAAAACAAAAAAAGAATTAAGATTTTGAATAACTGCTGTTTTGAAAGGTTGAACGGATTTTACTACGTAGTGAAATTGTCCAAATTACAAAAGCAATTTTTCTGATATTGTATAATATACGGTAATGTTTTATAATTTTTTCAACAAACCTAACACAAAAATGTTTTATAAATGGTATTGCCTATATACCATTTTAAATAGTTTTGAGTTTGAATCTTACTAAAATGGTCTTTCAGTAGTTAATTTTCCCATGGAAAATTACTTTTAAGTTGTTTCTGTGTGTAATATTATTACTACGAAATGTAAAGTTTTGAACAAGTTACAGTAGAATTTAACCGACAAATTTAATATTTATGCCATTGTCTATGTCACAGTGCAACAATTTTGGCTACAATAACAACGTATACTAATATTCAAATTTCACATGTACATATATAAACCAATAACTATTTTGGCTTTGTTTTTATTGCATCATTTTGGTTTGCGTCATTCTGCTTTCCTAGTAAACTCTTACAAATTCTCATGAAATCTATTTGCGTTGTCTTTAATATTCAGGGCTGTATATATTTTCATAGACTGATTAATAAATGATTTTAAAATAGCTGAAATACATTTACGTAACATTTTTCCGGTATTTATATTTAACTTGTTATATTTTTTCGATTTTTGTAAGGTTTTAAAAATAAATATTCCAACATTATATTTGCGAGTTGCAATATAATGTGGTGTAACTAGCAATGTATTAAACCTAATCATGTTGGCATAAGTTGGACGTAACTATTGTGTAAGCGGCGTGATCAAGAACCTCGTGATTCTAGAAAATTCTGAACGTAATAAAAGTGTGTGAAAGCCAAAGGCCATTATAAAATTTGCTATTGATTAGTGAATATTGGAGAAAAGAGATTGTGAACAAATTACTGTATTTTAACTGTTTTCTCTGTGAATCAGTTTCTCTGATAGTTAAATTCTGTTTTTCTTAAATAATAAAATTATTTAATAATGGTTAGACGAGGAAGATCATCACCTGCCCCAATGAGGTAAGTTAACTAATTCTCTAAAAGTGTAAAATTTACTAGGTTAGTTATTCAAGGTTACTAAAATGACCTTTAGAAGAAAATGCATGCACAGAATTATGTAAATTTTTTGTTAGCCTTCTTATTTCAAATGTCCCAGCTTAAATTTTCTTGTCTACCCTTTTGATTAATTAAAGTGAGCCAACTAGGCCTACTTGAGAAATTAAAAATGTCTAGGGATGCTTATATCTCCATTTTGTAACTGAGTAAGTAACTTAGCCCAAGACAAGCAACACACACAACATGTTATGCAAGAAGTCTGTTAAATTTCATCTGAATGTTATGTCTAATATTTCTAAAGAAAAAGTACTTCACATTAGTGTTTTACATTTTACAGTATTAGTGTTGAGAATATTAGTGTTGCAAATTTTATATGAAAACAATTAATTAAATGTGTTATTAATACTAAGAATGTAAACTTGGAAAAACTAAGTTTTCGTGACTTCTCAATTTTGGTATTTTTACTCCAAAACGCTTTATTGGGTTGTAAGCCCAAAATTAAGAATCCAGAAATTATTAGATACATGTTATTTTGGTAAAAATGCAGTGTAGCCTGTTCTGCCTTTTTCGATATTTTTTTTACTGAAACGCTTCAGTACATTCCCAAAACCAATAATACAAAATATATAAGCACGGAAACCATGAGAAGTACGATAAAAATCAAAAATAAAAGTGACTAACATAACCTCAAAATTGCTACCACGTGAAAGTCGCTGACTTGTTGTAAATGGTAATATGATAAATATAGATCTAAAACGGGTTTTGCGTGATAAAAAACTATTTAAAAAAATAACCTAACTAACACGGATGTTAGGCCTAATATGGTGATGCTTGAAGAAAACCTTTTTTTTAAAAAGAAAGAATACTCAATAACCTAGCTGACACGGTTCTTGCTTGGTGAACTTAACTGATACAGATGATGGGTAAAAACAGTGTTAAATTAAAGTAGTTATTAACCACCAATGAGATGGACAAAGCCATTGTTAGAAAGGCAGTTATAAGCCTTCCTTCCAACAGTCACTTATATTCACTCATAACCATGTTAGTAACAACTGTGTCAGTTAGGTTGATTAAAAAAAAAAAAAAAAAAAATAGTTTTCTATCATGCATAAACTGTTTTAGATGTATTTTTATCGTTTTAACTACAACACGTTATAGCGACTTTCGCATAATAGTAATTTTGAGATAATGTTGGTCACTTTTATTTCTGATTTTTATTGTACTTCTCATGGTTTCCATGCTTTTGTATTTTGTATTATTGGTTTTGAATATGTAATAAGGCATTTTATTAAAAAAATATCGAAAAATCTATGACAGGCTACACTGCGTAACTACCGTTACTTTAATCAAAAATATAACTATTTTGAGAACCTAACAACCCAGTTGTTGAGACCTAATTTGACTTGGTTTTTGGATATTTCACTTAAGATCTGAAGTCAACTCAGTTGTTGGGCATTTGATTGTTGTAGAAAACATAGCCGCCTCGGTGGTCTAGTGGATAGCGTACTAGGCTTTAACTCCGAGGACCCGTGTTCGATTCCCGGCGAGGGCTTGGCATTTTCATACACTATAAATCATCCCACCCAAGTGTGCACAATAGTCAGACGTTAAACACCAAACAAAAAATGTAGAAAACTTGTCTTTCATCACGAAAATGATGATGAAGTGCGTTTAAGTTTACACATTTAAGTTATACTGAAATAAGTTTATATTAATAATGAAAAGAATGTACAGTTTATTTTAAAAAAGAAGAACTTAACCTTACTTGACTCGTTTGTTGGGTGCTTTAACTCATTTGTTGGTTATGTAACTAGTACCCTGCAAAAGCCACTTCAAAAGCTATTCCTCCATAAGGAGTGTTACTGCAGTGGATATAAAGCTGCTACTGCTTTGTAAAAATGGATTTCAGGATATAGTTCTGTAATAAATTATTAACAATTTTAATTTGTCATAATAAATTTAATCTTCAGTAGGTTAATATCTCTCAGCAAAATAAAATAGCACAGTAAAATCAAAAATGGTATTTCTGCACTTAAAGGACTTTTGTAAAAAACCTTATTTCACAGCTTTTTTTGCTTGTATTATGTGCTATATCATTTCCTTAAGATTTATTAAGGCGTGGAATCTGACATTTATTGCAGTAAATATACAATAAATAAGATTTTTAGCTATTGATTTCTAACCTGTGTTTCTAACATATGCTCTGACTTCATTGATATTTACTTTTGCGTGAATGTACTTGCATATTTACCTTACATGGATTTGCTAGTATGTTTACTTTGTATGATAAAGTTCTTCACTAGATTAATACGCACTTTATAATAAATCATTTATTATTGTGATAGTTTTTGTTAAAAAAAATTGTTCAGAAAAATGGTCGATAATTGAGATCTTGGCGATATACATCTTTTTGTCAGTTTAAGCTGAAATTTTAGTAGTGTTGTTGAATTTCTTACAAATCACGGCATCTTTAAAGAATCATTCTTTCTATAATTCGTTCTGCTTTCTAATGGCAGCTTCATCCATCTTATAGTTATCCATTCGGTTATTTGGTTGATTTTACGATTGATGCATGCACAAAAACGATAGACAGGTGCTGCCATGAAATTCTACACACAATCCCACGATTTGGCTTTAAAAAAAAAAACTTTGTGGGTTCTTTAGCCTAATTTCAATTTAGGTACAAGTATGACAATTTTATAATAGTAAATGATTCACCACTGCAATAGCTTTGTATATATCAGCCTAATTGACACTATTTACAAAGGTTAGTACTTTTTTTAGGAATACTACTTATATACATAACAATTGAGTTAAACGCTGAAAAGCCAAGTCTTAGGTTATAAAGTTTTATGTGTGTATGTGTATGTATCCTTTTCATTGTTAACAACATGCATTTCATTAAACATGAAACAGCTTAGTTAGGTTAAACATGCAACAGCCAAGTCAAGTTAGGTTAACAAGTTCTTTTTTAAATATATATTCCTTTCATTATTAATAATTCACATTTATTTATTAATAACACAAGAAATTTATCTTTTTTACTATTAAAAACACGTTTCTCACTTTAGCAGAGTAGTCATTTTGAGATCATGTTTGCCACTTTTATTTTCATTTTTGGTAACTTTCTATTGTTTCCACACTTTTATATTTTGCGTTATTAATATTGGGCATAATTTAAAAGCGTTTCAGTGCAAAAGTTACCAAAATTGACAAAAGTCTCTAAAGTGCAGTTGTACAACAAAAATATTGTTAAAATCATTACTTATGTAAAACCAGGAATACCATTTTTTTTTTAAAGAACTTAACTTGAATTGGTTTTTGTGTATATAACTAGTGTGCGTGAGCACAAAGTTTTCTAACAAGAATTAGAGATAATGACTTGCTTATTATAATGTGATAACGTGTATGAGCAGTACTTTGGTAGGTCACGTTGGTGCAGTATCTTATTTAGAAAATCTAGCATGCTCATTCAACGTATTTATCAAAAACGTCATAATATAGTTCTGTTAAAAATAAATTAAAATTAAAACTTATCACAAGAAATGTAATCTTCGGTGGGTAAATATATATTGATAAGTATTATAAAAATCATTACTTTAGTAAATTATTCGAATGTGTAGAAATACCTATAGTTGTTGCATTATTGAGTAGGCATAATAACATTTATGATACTGTGTTGTAATAATACAGCATATTGAGTTAAATAGTATATACTGCATTTAGGCTAGAACTGAAACAACAATTAATTATGATGGTTATTTGAGCTGGTTAGTTTGGTATTTGTTTAACGGTTGTCATTTATCATCTTATAAATATAACTTGCACAATATTTCTTTTTGGTTTTGTATTGTATGATGAAAGTAAGAAATATTAATCTGGAGGAAGTTAATTAAGTTGTGATTGTACCAGAAAAGTATCACACTGCAAATAAATAGTAAGTCTACTTTAAGTCAATTCAAAACAGTCTCAGTTATTGTCTTTCTCAGCACACTGGGCAGCACACATTGTTTACTTGTTTATCAGTTAAAATTGCACAGCATTAGCAAATGATATTCCAATCGAGATGTTTCTCATGTGTTCATTTCAGTCTGGCTGCACACAATCACCGACATTACAAATGCTTGGTTCACTCGTGTTCATTCAATATCTATTGACGGGAATTAGTAATACAAAAGTAATGTTTTTAGAATTACAGTATAATGCAGTAAATCGTAAATAAATGAAATGAAGTGGGTAGTAATTTCAGAAATGAAAAGGAGCAGTTCTATTTTATTGTTAGGCATTTACATTTAAGCCGCTAGACATAAGGCAAATTTTTGCAGTGAAATCAATAGTGTATTTATCCAGTGAATTAAAAGCTGAATTTATAAACAAGCCAGTGATTACCAGATTTAGAAGTGTTTAATACTGAAACATCAGTTGACAATAGGACAGAAAAACTATGTGCATTATGCAAAAAAATATTATAATGAATTGCCAAATTACTTGAAGAATCTAAATGTTAGTTCAAAAGTATTAACTAAAAATTAAAAGACCAAATATGAACATCAATATAGTATAAATAAAAGTTATCAATTATACAATATATTCTGTTATATAAATTTATATTTATTGGTCATGTTCATCACATTATAAGTCACTAATTTTATGATTTTGTTTATATAATTTTAAACTAATGAACTTAAAACTATTGTAATCAAAAGTACGAAATGAGATAAAATATAAATATTTAGTTGTAGGACCAACCTATGTACGAACATTTGTGTCCCCTATAGACACAAATGATATTTATATGATATTTTGTATAAAGGAATTTTTGGTAATAAATAATTATATATATATATAAACACTAATACCTTTTTAAAATTGAGCATATTCAGCCTAGAACAAAAGGGTGTCTTTTTAGGAAATGAGCTGTAAACCTATTTCAGTATTTAATACTTAATGCTGCTGAAACTAATAAAGATCTTCTAATTTAATACAAAAATATATAAATTGTTACTCGATTTTGAAATGTAACCAATTAAGCTTTTATGGCATTTGGGATACCACATCTCCTTGCTCTAAGCTCATCACTTTTTATTTTATAAATTCAGGCATAAGCTAAAGCAGTATTTAAATGAAGCCCCTTGTTGTATGAAGATTTTGTAGGGATGATATTATATGAGTGTCTGAATGCAAATTTTAAACACTCCTTTATATTTAAAACAAATTTAGGAGAGTTTTGATCTGTGTATTGTCTAGGCATGCTATTTTTGTTCTGTAATTGAAGATTAAAACTATGAAACAATGTTCTTCAGTTAAATCATCATACGATGTTTGTGTTATATAACTACCTTGTGTTTGGTTTTGGCAGATTTATTTTTAGAATTATTTAGAAGTTGTTCTCGCTTTACTTTTAGTCTAGAAATATTGGCTTCAAGCCTAATAGAAAATGGAGGATGAACTAATTTGTTTAGGCTTTATAGTTATAGTAATTTTCACATGAAGTAGGTTATGAAGTCCAAATTTATTACTTAAGATGTTAGTCAGGTAGTACAGGCCTATCTAAAATAGTAATGGAGGGGTTGTTAGGCCTGATATTGTTCTTATTCTGTTGTTTGTAGACCTATTTTAGCTTTTTGGTATCCTTCTGAAGATGGTTCTGTGTTATTGAAATGGATATCATGAGGATGAAATTATTTAACTTGTTTGATATTATTTATGTTTATATTTACCATATGCTTTTCAGTTAGCCTGATATTAAGTAGCTCTTACCTGATATGGTAGGTAAACAAGAGTTTTAGATATGATCTGCTGATAGTCATCAATAATGATGTTTGAATGATTCCATAAACATTAATTCATTATTATAGATTAAACATTCATTAACCTTAAGAAGCTTAATTCTATATGTGTGCTAGTTCTTTGCCAGTTGTGTTGATTAGATTAGTAGTTAATTAAATGAAATGTTATGAGTTTTGTAGCTTCTAACATAAAATATAATATATATATATATTTCTACGAGTACATTTTAAGTATTTATTTAAAAGTATATTAAGATTTGCCTAAATTTCTTAAGTTATAGTTTTCTTTTATATTTTAGGAGTGCTCCTGCCAGGGCGTCTCCTCCACCTGCTCGTGCACCAGTACCAGTCACCCCTGCACAACCCCCAATGGCAGCTCCTGCAGGACAACCGCAACAGCCTAGTTTATTTAAGCAAATGGCAGCAACTGCTGGAGGTGTTGCTGTTGGATCTGCAGTGGTGAGTACGGCTTCACATTACAGTATTTATATTTTAATTTTTTTTTAATAAAATTTTAAATAGTATTAAATGCACAGGGTAGTCTTATTAATTCAGGATCTCGAATAATCAGAATGAATAAAAGAAGTATTAATTTTTTTTTAATTGATCATCAGCATTTTACAATTAATTTATTGTAAGGATATCATAAAAGTTTTATCTGCCTATGCAATTTTAAGTTTAAACATTCTTCATAATATTAAAACTTCTTAATGACACTTTTATTAACACAAACAATAATATTTAACTCATGACTTTAAGGCATAAATGTTAGATTTTGTGATCTAATAATGTTTTTGTTGGAACCAACAGAATACTTATAAATTGTTTCGATAACTGAAAATTATATATATATTTCTTGAGTCAACGTCCCTTTTTCTTAGCACATACTATTTGTACAGGCATAAATGAAGTACTTAGAAAAATTTTTTAACCGGCTTCTGACATTGCAAGACAATTTTGTGTTAAAAGTTATTGTTTTTGAAAAATTTTAACATAACACTTATGACTGTCATAGGCAAAAAGGCATGGATGCGTAGCTCACTTGTGTGGCATCACAAATCAAACAGTATTGTATATTTTGTGAAGCTAACTTATTAATCACTAAACAATCCCATTAAAAGTACCAATTTTTGCATAACGTGCTTAGAACAGTTTCAATATTTCCTTCAATATTAAAAGTCATTAAATTTATAGGTTATGTAGCCCTACTGACAGTCTCCTAGCCATGCCAGAACTCTTAAATTCATTTAAGCCGTCAGGATTACCGCCACATAATATTTTAAAGGAAAGTACTATAGTCATATGTTGGTAGAAAACTTAATGCTAAACAGGGCATGCATGGTCATAATTAAACTCAATTAATTCACAATTAATACTCAGTTGATTAACACCGAGAAAGCTATAGTAATATACCATGGATAAACTTAACGCCATCTGATCCAAGCTGCCTTTTTTAATTAACTAGAAGACAGTTACCTATTAAAATTGTGTTTGCTATCACTATAAACAAGTTGCAGGGTCAAACACTTCAAATTGCAGGATTGTATTTACCAAATGCCGCCTTTGCTCTCGGACAATTGTATGTAGCCTTTTCAAGGTTAACTAAATCAACTAACACGTTTGTATCCATTAAAGAAAATGAAATACAAAAAGTACAAGAAGATTACATTATTACATCAAATATCGTTTATGATGTATTGTAATGCCCTGTAAAAATTTCTATTAAAAAACAATTATCTATATTGAAATGTATATACTACAATGACTCATAAATTTGTCATTATTTTTTCAAATGGATTGGTTTTTAATTTATTTTTTAAACATGTTTTCCCTTCTATCCAACTACCGCCCTCACTCTGACTACTCTTATTCAGAAGGCTGTGTTTACTTAAAACTTTCATAGTGTGGAATTTTGCATGTGCCTTCTGGTTATGTAAATTTAAAATAGAATTTTACTTTAAATTACAATAAAATTAAATGTTAAGAAAATTGTAATAAGATATGCTATTTATACCATTTATTTTGTTAAGAATGTGAAGAAGATTTAATCATTTTTATTATTAAATAGTTTGACTATATTTATTAAAACTCTCTTCATTTGTAAAAATACGAAATTATTTGATTACTCAGTTGTCAGAAATCATATTTACAAGGAATGGATGTTTTTTTTTGTCAATCATTGTCTTGTTTAAACAGGCACTAATATTGAATTGTAATGAAGTTTTTGTACTTTAAAGTTTTATCAATTTTATTTTGAATGCAGGGACATGTTGCCGGTGCTGCTATAACAGGCATGATGGGAGGTGGTGGCAGCAATGGTCACGACGTAGCACAAGCTCCTCAAACAAATCAGCCAGCTGCTGGTGCAGGTCCTCAAGAACCTACTGGACCCTGTGCTTGGGAGATCAAACAGTTCCTACAGTGTGCGCAACAGCAGTCAGACCTGACATTATGTGAAGGATTTAATGAAGCAATTAGACAATGCAAAATTAATAACCGTAAGTCAGTGACACTGTTATAGTTGTTTAATGTTATTACAGTATTGAAACTCAGCCAACAAAGTAAACTGTGAAAGAAAATTGCCAAACAATGTTTTGTCTGCAAGGTTATGTGTCAAGAACTCTTGATGGCTTAGTTTTGGTATATTTAGTATCGTTAAAACTATAGTTCATAAAATTTCAAACATCCGTTGTGTAGCCCACATCTTTAACTGGTGATTATTATTAATATTTTTTTATATACAAGGATCATTTTTTAAGAAAGAACCATTTTATAATAACATATGAGAAATTTTATTTGTGAACTTAATTTTTTACTTTCCGACATAGTCTGCATTAATATGTAAGTATTTTTTAAGTAGTGGAACAAGCTTTTGAATACCATTTTCAAAGAACTTTGCTGCTATCCAATAACAGTTTCTTTTGGCATGTTGTTATTCTCTTCAGCTCTGTCCTCTAAGAAATTCTTTAAGGTTTGGTCTGATGGTACTAAATCAGGGCTGTATAGTGGTTGGTTCAGTGATTCTCATCGAAAGTTCGCCAGTTGTCTCTTCTCGCTGCCAGTTATACTCGCTGCAGTGTAAGGTTGTGTGTTATCATGGAACTTAATGACGTTCCTTGAAAGCAGTCTTTGCCAACAATTTTGTTTAATGATTAAGTTTTACAACACTTTTCAGCATTTATTATCATTCATCATGGCAGGAAGTCTTGTATTAGCAGAACACCCTTTTTTAGTCCCTGGAAACCGTGCTGTGATTTTCCATATTGATAGTTCTTGTTTGGATTTTTGTAGTATTCTCAGAGAATTTTAATGATGCCACTCACTGTTTTTATGACCAGTGACAATATGACTCAAAAACTCATCACCATTCTTGTTATAATGCTCCAAATGACAAAAGAATATGCCATATTCTTTGTTTTGTGTTCCTCTGTCAACATTTGTGGCAGCCATTTAGCCCAATTTTTTTTTTTTTTTTTTTGTATTGAAGTTTGTTAGAAACTATTTCATAAATTATTGATGTTTAAACTTGAGGAAGTTTTTGGTGAAGTAAGTCAATAGGAAAGCGCCTGGTTTGGTGAATGTCCTCATCAATGTTTTGTGTAAACTCTGTATTTATGACATTAAGAAGTCTGAACCACGTACACATATTTCCATCATTAATTACACTGCCCCTATAAACTTCAGCAAGCTGCTGGTGAATTCCAATAGGGCAAAAATTTCTTGCATTTAAAAATCAAATTACAGACTGCATTTCCCAATTGGCGGGATTCATTATTGAAATTGTGACAAACAAAACAGTATTATACAATATCCAACACAAGCAGAGACACAAAACTTACTGTTGGAACAGTTGGAGACTGGCAGAAAATGGCTAAACTTGAACAGATGTCGTGTGACAATCATGCGGACAAAAAGCACAAACGGTTTCTACTTTAAAAATAACCCTTGTATTTATATAAACATCCACTTTTTTATATTACGTACATTATTATATTTAGATGTTATTATATTATATAACATTGGTTGAGTTAAAATCGCATATTTAATAAAATTAAATGTTCCTTTTTAAAATTTTTACAAATCAAAAGATTATAAAAATAAGTGATTTTTTTTTTTGTTAATTTCGTAATATAAAAATGTTTTTGTGTTAAATATCCGTTAAATTTAAATTTTATAATAATAGTACCGAGAGATACAATTTTTAAAAGTATTTACATATAAGTAAGGAATTAATTTTAAGGACCAACTTATGTATGGGCATTTATGCGTCCTGTAGGTCCTTCATATTTTGTATTACATTGTATAATTTTTGAAGGAATTTTGGAAATAAATAAATAAAATTTACAGTACTTCTCCAAAGTTATGAAAATCTGTTTAGGACAATATGAAAAACAAAGTATTAAAACAGTAACTATCTAATACAGTATATTTAAAATTGGGTACACCAGAACCTTGCTGGTCTGCCATCTTCATGGTCTGACTGTCCTGTCATTAGCAATTTGCTTAGGTTTTCTAATTTTCGATTGTCTGACTGTAACTAACTATTCTATCTTCTATCTGCTTCATATCTGCTAAATTCTACATCTTCTAGTGAGCGATTGATATTCAGTAATGTAAATGTAAGGAGAAATCTATGTTTAAATATCAGCAGAGATTTTAATCTGACAAGTGTCAGTGATTCATAATGTACAGTCTGTGGCATAACATAAATCAGTGGCTTCAAGCTGGCCATACACAGACTATTGTCCATAATGGCAATCAAGAAAAATGCTAAGTAAAATGACATGATAGAAAACAAGAATGACAGATATTTAAATATTTTGGTATCATGGCATCATTCATGTAGAGTGGGGGAGGGGATGATCTAACACTGGTATCTTATAACATTACAAAAGTCATTGTGATCGAGTTCAGCATGGAAAACTGTATCAGTTGTGTTCAAATGTGATCAATCCAACAAACTAGCAAACCATATTTAAAAAGGTTCATACAGGTTTATAAAAGCTTGCCATACATATGAAATTCATAATGTACTTCATATTTCAATAAAAATTGAATCCAAATGCTATCATTATGTACATATACACACAACTTCAGCTTGTTCAGCCATTTGCCCTGAGATATTTTAATTATGTAACAATTACTTAGCGGTTCCACCTAATGGAAATAGTTTGTCAGAAGTCCAGAGCTGCAGTTGTTGCCGATAGAAATTTAGGCCTCTAAGTAAAATATTATTTTCATAGTTATTAAAAAGACATAAGGACACTTACTGAAATCGTTGGATTTGTAGAGAATGATACACACTCAAAACGTCCTGTATTGTTCCATATAAACATATATATACACTGTCCAGTATAATATTTAAATAATTACATCTTATTTGACTTGGAATTGTTTTGTTTTTAATGCTTCGTGGTAAATTCTACAAAATAATAGGATACTATCGGTTGAATTAAGAGATAAATATTTTTGTCATGTTGAGAATCAGTTCAGACAAACTCTGGTACATGCTGTAATCAGGTACACAATTTTATTTATGAATTACAGTAATTACTTATATTTGTAGGACACAGAATTAGGGAAAAACTGGTTAAACACTTGTAGCCTACCAAGTCCATGCAAAGCATTTTAACTGATGAGATAAATGCAAAATTTGTTCCCAGACTTTTGACTGACAAAACAAAAGGCAAATTGTGGCCGTTTGCATGGAATTGAAGGATTGTCTACTTGCAAATCCGGACTTCATGGCTAAAATTGTATGGCTGTGACCCTGAGCAAAAATTCAGAGTTCCCAGTGGAAAACCAGTAACTCCCCTCGCACTAAAAAATGCATATCAGTCAAAGTCGAACATAATGGTTATGTGTTCATTGATTTTTGATACTGAAGGCATAGTGTAATCAAAGTTCGTTCCAAGGGGAGCAACTGTAAACTTCAAATTTTAGAAGGGCATACTACGACATTTGCGAAACAGTGTATGAAATAAGAGACCAGAAAATTTGTCCAATGGCTTCTGTCATCCTTATGCAACATGCTGTGCCGCACTTCACTTCTCATATGTGAGTTTTTGGCCAGAAAAGCGTTCCTCTCAGTCCAGATCTGCCTTACTCACTGGATTTAGCACCATGTGACTTCTGGCTCTTATCAAAAATAAAAATCATGATAAAAGAAAAATGTTTTGATACAAGGGCCACAATAGTGCAGCAGAATGCCCTTGCATTGCTAGCCAAGGACAGACAGTACTTTGAAGGAAATTAATTCAAATTTCATGTAAGCTTATTACTTTGTAATAAAACTATTCATCGTACTTTTTGATCACACCTCATATATGTGTGACAAGATGAACAATGACAAGATGAACATACACCTGTATACTGTACTTTAAAGAGTCAGGCCTATGAAAACATGAAGGAGTCTGTGTTTAATAAAATCTCTTTGCTTAAAAAGATTATTATTGAATTAAATATTATTATTAAATTCCAACTTCTTCATTTGAGTAGAATTTGATAAAATTTTCTAAATTTCTATTGTTATGAAATAAACTTAATTTCAGAAGTAAAGTCCATCTTTTTAGAACATCCTTCTAATTGAAGGGTCTTTTATTTTTGTCATAGCATATCTGAATAATAACCTGATTGCCTAACTTAATCTTATTTATCTGTAGTATTTTGAAATTACCTCTTATTAAGTATCTCTCATTTTATAATTACTGTGTGTTGATAATTTCGCCTAACAGATTTAATAAATTTTATTGCACTGTACTTTCTTAATGTCTTGCTATAAAAAAAGTACTTTAAATGTATACATTATTTTTTATGTTATGGAGAAATAACATAAGTGGTTTGCCTTAAAAAAAAATGTGAAGCCTCCAAGAGCAATTAATAAATGTTGGCTTAAAACAAATAAAAAATTCTGTTCATTGATTACTGAATTTGTTTTTTAACATTCTTTAGATTTCTGCTTAATTAGTGTTTTTATTTACTTTTGTTGGTAATCAATGAAAATGTTAATCTCTTTGTTAATATTTTATTAAGATATGACGTTCAGTTTGTTTTAACTTTGTTGTATTTGTTACAGACTTGTAAACTCTACATCAATTCTTATATCTAAATCTTGAGTAAAGACTTCTTGGTTAATCAATGGACTTAGAAGAGAAGAAAAATCAACTCAAAAATAACATTTATAATAATTATATTATTGATGTAGTCAGCTATTGTTATTTTATTGTTATAATTAGAAAAATATAAAAAATTCAGCTTAACAAATGTATTTATTAAACCAAATTTTTTAGATTTAAAATATTGGTTCAGGTCATCACAGCAAAAGCAAAAAACGTTACAAATATTGAATTAATAGAAATATAAAACACAAATTTATTTTTTTATCATTCTACACCTTACTTTATTTTTTTATTACATTTGCCTAAATTGTGTTATTCAAGAATTTTTTTTCAAATTAACATATTTATTATAAAATTCCTTACACATTTAGTTAAAATATGGATATCCAGTATTAAATGTGAGTTTCAAACAGTTTTGGACATGGCCTTGTTTTATTTGGTATGTAGTTTCCATTATTCCATCTGTGTTTCATAGTATAGTGTGTTTTTTGTAAATATTGAACCAACATTGCAGGCACAATGTTTCTTTTGTGTCCTGCTTCGCAGAACTGTTTCAAGAGTTTTAAAGAATTTGTCAGCTCAGTATGAAAAGACTGTTTGAGCTGGTCAATACAGCATATATTTCCAAAAATATCGAGCTAAAACAATTTAGGGTATCTGCAGTGCAGAACTTTTTATTTGTTAGGTGTGAGTTTAGGGATGAATGAGTTAACAGCGTGAAAAATTAAATTCATTAATACCAAAATCTTATCAAATATTGCTTGTAATTTTTTTTTCTGAATGTCCATACTTTATGCCACTTAAACTAATAAGGACGAGAGATCAGCATTAAAGGTAAGGGAAAACAGTAGGAATAATTGCAGCTCATAAGCCTACTTGCATCTTAATGGGTTCCCACCATCCAAACTGTGGGTTCTGGTAGAAAATAAATCCTTAAGTTATGTTAGTCATCTATACACAACCCAAAATTGACAGTATTATACGTAATTGGGGAGAAGGTAATTCATTGGCACTTAACAGAAAACAGCATTATATTCACTGTTACTGCAGAGCAATATGATGATGTTTAACCCTAGAAAGGTAGTGTACGTCATATTGATGTGTATGGAATAAATAATCACAAGCCTTTTTAATCCAATTCAGTCAAACCCCTCGCCCTCTTATTAGCGCCTCAGGCAGTTAGTTGCTGACCAGCCAACATTCTGAGTAGGTGTATTTCCGATTAGTTTTTGTGTAATTAATTTTTTCCTAGAAGTCGGACGTCTCGGTGACGTGTCGCTACCGTCTAAGCATATTTTATTGCATGTTCATTTTATTGCATGTTCATTTTATGTAGCAATATACTTGTGCAATTTTTGTATTTTACAGGGCTCCATTTTTTTTCAATTTCTGTTTACGAATTATAGGTAATCTAACAGCGGTATATATACATATTCTTAATGAAACGTTTTTATTTGTTTTACATGATTTTGTTTGAAAAAATTACAGATTGGTGACCGAAAAAACAAATGCTGGCCATTATGCTTTTTCTATAACATGACTAATATTTTGCTGGTGTGTAGTCCCTTGTCAAGGCAAGATTTTTGCTTACATCTTCACAAACGACTCAATAAAAAAATATAGAAAACGACAATAGTGAAGGTCGTAGGAGACTTCAGCCGAAGAAAACAAGTTGTTCCAATGTTCGGACATTTGTTCCAATGTTCCTTGCCTTCCTAAAGAGGCGCAAGGAAGTATTGTGTTTTTGCAATGTCAGGAAAAAGAGATGACAAAAGTTAACTGCAATGGCGGCAAAACTATTTGTGGCGAACATCAAAGAAATGTTTGCTCCAAATACAGTTAAAAAAAAAATTGCATGCAAAAACGTAACTCTTTTTTCTTTATATCTTATGTTTAATGTTAACAAGTTTTAGTAAAAAAAAGTAATAATAATTAGGTAGATTTTGGTTGGTTATTTAGAACTATTACTTTATTTTAACCATATGTTTTTAAACAATATATTAAACTAAAACTAGCACAGGCATTTTTAAGCTGAAAAATATATTAATAAAACTTAATCTTGAAATTATAAAAACTATGTTCTTTTTCGTTTATGTAAATATTTTTGTTTTTTATAAGTAAATTGTTTTTGATTTTTTTTTAAATTGGTGCCTAGTTTTTTTTTAAATGTTGAACTTAACTGAAATAAATAAAAATAATATTTAAAAAACAAAATAGGCTATATCACTTTACAGCATAACTACCAAAGGCTCACACGTTTCTGAACTATACATCAAATTTACGTGTCACTACCCATACCATAAGTTTTTCTAATGTTAACTTCCTAGGATTAATTCTTCCCACAATTTTGCTACACACAGTTGGCCAATGAGAAGAGTATGGTTTCAATAAGAAATTGCTTAGTGTACTCTTTGTCGTTGGTTTTTAAAGTTAGTGAATGTAATTTGTAAAAGTGCTCTGAAATTAAAAATTATTCATAACATTACTGTTAAAATTTTGTTACTATAAAATCCCAAAAATATTTCTTCAAGACTTATTTCTATACATTTGAGCCGCTCTTGAATATAGTGCCATTTGTTGCCAGGCCTAAAGCCTGTGTATGTTCCTTTGATGGAGTACTACCGTTTCCAGTGAACCAAACTTACTTTATGTATGGAAAATAAATTTTTGATGATAACTGCATACAGTTATTGTCTTGCAGCACCATCTGGTCCTTAACCTAACCTTCTAGGTGGAAGCGCATGAATGGGTGATATAGTCCAGCCAATTTTACCCAACTTCGGACCTTGTCTAGCCTTCAGAGACTGCTAGAGTGGGCTTGCTAGGAGGGCGTTTTTGCTGCTGTTTAATATGGTGCATAAATAAAACAAACTTTAATTGCCACATTATATTATTGATACTTTAATAGAAATCAATAGACACACAGTATAGGTATTGAGGTTAATAATGTGACCAGTGTAAGTTTTATGGATCAATAAAATTGTCCATCTGTCGTTAATGCAATTCTTACTTGTAAATGATATGATTCATCATCAGAGCAAAAATGATCTTTGTAGTGGCCCAAACCTAGTAGAAATATATGAGTAACTGTAGTGGTAGTTAAGGACAAAAATATTTTTAAAGTACAGGTGCCAGAACTCTCCAAAAGTTCAAGTTTTTAAGTCCCTCTCTAAATTCAATACGATAGTAAAAAAAAGATAAACCAATTTTGGATCAAATAGGTTTCTAATGATTTTTAGATATTCTACATAACTTTATGAATCTCAAAAAGAACTTGTTTTGAAAAATTCACCTGCAGCTTTAGTTACACCACGTAACCTTTTGCATTATGGGTAAAAGTAAGTAGAATATGAAAAAAGTTTTTTGTTTGGGTATTAAATATGTCACATGAATCCTACGCACAAGAGGTATACAGGCCTCATTATATGTTCCAAGTGCCATGATCTCATGCGCTCATTCACAAGGCAGTAATAGCTGATCCATTCTTGTTAACAGTTCATATTTGATACACAGTCATTGTTAGTATACAAATACAAATATATATGAGTATTCCATTTTATGTATAAAACACCAAAGTTCACATATTCTACAGAACCCTCTTGTGTAAGATGTAGATCTGCCACTGTCCATGCCTGCTGTTATTTAATGTTATAAGTCATAATATACTTGTTCTACCATTTTAGGTAAAATATGAATATAATACAGACCGTGAATATAGTACAGACCTGAATATGTTTACTCTTGTAAGTTATTTTTAGAAGAAGTTCCTTTACAATAAAGGGGCCGCCTCGATGGCCTAGTTGATAGTGTATTGGGCTTTCACCCCGAGGACCCGGGTTCGATTCCCGGCCAGGGCCTGGTATTTTCATACGCTATAAATCATCTCATCATCTGCATTAGCCCAAGTGTGCACAATAGTCTGACGTTAAACACCAAACAAATTATAATAAAGGGAAATTAAATTCTACAGTAAAAATCACAGCATTAATTAATTATTTCCTAACATTAACACATGAATGCAAACACATACTACCTCAAACTGTTATTATTTGGAATATGTCGATATTGGTTCATAAGCATTAATAGTGAAAGTATTGACACAGACTAGGTTAGGCTAGAGAGGGATAGTACAACCCCTGGTACTATATCAAATGATCTATCCTCTTGGGTTTTAGTTTAGCAGACCACTGACTGACTAGCTGTTTCTGCTGGAGATCCTCAGGTTCCTTCTGCTCCTCTCTTCTTCTTTCCTGCATAACCTACACACAGTTTCTCCATGTACATTCCTAACTTTCTTTTAGGTTAACAATCTAGTCCTCGTACAGTTACATTGTAAGAAATTTCCTGTAGACTCTTTGAGCTGCCTGGAATTTTGAGCCATAAGTATTACTAATGTTTACTCAAATATACAGTTTTATTAAAAAAGGACCTTTATGTTGAAAATAAGGTAGGTCTTTCAATTTGAAACAATATAAAGTAAAAAAACCTGTTAAAATTGGATTTACATAAAATCAACTATTACGCTAAAATTAAAAAAAAGTTATAGTAACATTTTGCATAAATCTGTAAAATTTTGCCCATAAGTACTCAGAAATTTTGGTTTGCTGTATCCTTAAAAATATTTATTCAGGTGCTTGTAATGAAATACTTGGTCATCAAATTTTGATTGTATTTTGGTACTTTATTAGTCATTTTAGCAAATTAGAAGTAAAAAACAAATAGCCTGACCTTTGTCCTGTTTTAGATTACAGTAACTGACTAATTTTAATTCCATTTGGTATGGTCTAGTTCTTTATATCTCGGAACAAAGTTATATTTTTTTTTAAAAAACATTTGGAAATCTATGAAAATCACTGAATCCAGTGTGTCAAAAGAACAGTTAAAAATTGGTTTTTCTCAAAATCATTCTAAACATGTTGATCAAATATTGCTGAGATATATTTCATAAGTACACATAGAAAATTTATATTTTGCTTTAGCTATCAAAACCTGGTTACTCAAAATTTGGTCTGAAATGAAGATTCACAATTTAGGTCATTGTAGTAAATTGCAAATAACAAAAATTTCCGTTTGGAAGTAAATCAAAAACAAAAAGAGAACTCCATTAAGTTTTTTCAATTTACTCTCAAACTGTAGTTTTCTGTAAGTATAAAATTTGTTTTACTAACCTGAGTTATGATTCTTCGTATGAATTTGAGGAAAGGTATTGTGAACCGATTTTGGAAATCAATAGGCCCTAACAGGAAAATAAACATTTTTCTTCTTTCTTTTGTAAATTGCTTTTTAACCAGATTTTGTTATGTTTAACTAGATTTTTTTTAGATATAATTGAATCAGTGAAAGTTTGTAACATTTCTGCACCATTTGTTTAATAGAACTGGCATAGCTGCAGTATGTATTTGCAATGTGGTTGTTTTAAATAAGACAAGTAGTGAATGAGAAGACAATACAGACCAGTAATATTCAAATAATTAGATAAATCTATTTTTAACTGAAGATAAAGTACAGTATATTCCAAGATTTAGTTCTCTGTTTAGTGGTTTGTTAGGCAAATAAAATATTAGTTTTAAAAACGACACCAGATAGCAACCTAATAGTTTTTAAGGTAATACCGATTGCAATGTAACATTGACATTATCTAAAATAAGGCATTATTCGGTATAATATTAACAATTTTTTGTTAAAAGAACTAATCTTAGCAGAATCATTTTGTTACTGAAACAGTACAAACACTTAATGGGATTTTCCAGTGTTTTAACATAAGTTGAATACAGTTAAATTCTCTTTAATGTGCTGCACTCTAGTAAAGATTTTGTAGGCTAGTTCAAATTAAACAAAAAATACAGGAAAGTAGAAGTATAAAAACTTTTAGAATTTACTATCTGTGTAAGCAGATGACAAGACCAAACTGGGCGCCGCTCCGAGTTTTAGCAAATTTCTAGAATATCGGTTGGAACATTAGCTATTGGTGCGTCGTCATAAGACTCAAACCGGGATCATGAAATAAACACCGATTCTGAGCTGACTTCCTGAACCTCTTGACTTGATAGCTCATTAAAATGTTGGATTTTTTCTGTTTTGCTACCGTATTTTTCAGGGAATAAAAATTTCAGGTGATCAATTCGAAAGATGACTTGAAAAATGTTTCTGTTTTCAATGTTTCCTGTTGTCAATCTAAACTACAATAAGTTTGTATGTTTGAGAGAAAAGCTTTTGTTATTAAGAGAAGCAAGTTACTGGTAATTGGTCATATAGTCATTTTCCAGTAAAATAACAATGTGATTGTTGGGCTAAAGCCCTAAGTACTCACCATAACACACGGCTTAAGGTACTGTAACCAGACAACTGAAATTTTATAGGAAGTTTATAGGACAGTAGCATTGTCCTTTAATGAGTAAAGCTTGTGGAAATAACGAGTTTTAAAATAAATCAGGCATTTTGAGTGCTTGCCATTTTGATTTAAATAGGAAAGTGAACTTTGAGATTGTGTAATTTCCTATTTGTAACTTAAAGGGTTTCAAGGGATGTATGAGTCATAATATGTTATTTTGTATAGCCTAAATATAGATAGATAAGTATTAAAGGGGTAAATACTAAAATAGGTGTTTCATTATTTGTGTTTTAGAGTATTTATGTTAAGTTTCAAGAAAATCCGACTAAGGAAGTATTTTTTTAATACAAATTTTTAACACCCTATATTTACTTCTTTAGGAGTTGAATTCTGGAAAATCTTTTCTCACTGCACACTTACAAAGTAGGATGAAATGAAAGTATTCTTAATCAATCAATTCTCCAGTTATATATAATATGTACATTGATTATAAGTCAGTTACACACACACACACACACACTCTCAACCAAATTTCTTAATGATTCCTCAAAAAAAATGTAGAGGTCATATTTAGCACTCTTTCAAGGTCATTTATAGGCCCTTAATAGCAGCTCATTTTCCAATAGAAATTCACAAACAAATGTTGATACACAAAAATCGCTTTCAGTTATTGGCAATTATTACCTGTCTCGTGGTCGATTCTTGTGAGATCTTTAAGTATAGGCCACAGTATAGCTTCATAGTTGCTAATCTCATCCTCTTCAAATATCAGAGCTTCTCGTGAGAGATTCGTTTCAATTGCAGCAGCTGAGAATCTAGTTTTGTAAACATCAAGAGAAATTCTGGTGATTTGTACAGTGAACAGCTGATCATCAAGTCATTAATAAGTGAAATTAATAGTTGTTGTTACTTTCAAAATGACGCTATACAGCGAAGTAAAATTAAATTAAATTATGAAATTTTTACTGAAAATCTGAAACAATAACCAACTTATCATAGGCACTATATTATTAAACTGTAGCAGAAGTTAAATACATTGGCTTATCTACCCACACACCAGCAAGGGTGTAAGTTTGTCATTACAGAGTTGCCAACTTGCGGAATTCGAGATTAAAGTGAAGCGTGGTGTTGGGGGAGGGAGGAGGGGCAGACAAAACATTGACTCGAGGTCGTTGTTCAATTTTATCATTGTTTCTTTTGAAGTTGTCGAGTTGAATTTATTCAAAAGATAATGACTGTCAACTGTCAAAGAGCACCTGTCAAAGAAGATTTTCTTTTTGTTTAGGTTTTGTCTTTTTGGAACATTTTAATTTCTCACTATACGAAGTACAAATAAAGTTTGGTGATCCTGGGGAAACATTCTTGAGAATAGTATGGATTTTTACGATTTCAGGTCCTTATTTCGGTGTCCGTCCAGGGTGTGTGTGTGTGTGTGTGTGTGTGTGTGTGTGTGTGTGTGTGTGTGTGTGTGTGTGTGTGTGTGTGTGTGTGTGTGTGTGTGTGTGTGTGTGTGTGTGTGTGTGTGTGTGTGTGTGTGTGTGTGTGTGTGTGTTAAATGTAGCGTGTAAACGATATGAAAGGATTATTGTAGCCCCGTCAAAACCGGTGCGGGAGGTTGTCAGGGATAAGGAATTTCACTCACTGTCTGGCTTTCCTGGATAGTAGAGTTTTTATAAAACGAAGTGCTCATATCAAAATGAGCTGCAATAATATTCTTGAGCCAGAGATTCGGCGTGCTCATTATGTTCGAGCTAAAGATTCGGAACGCTCAATATGTATTCGAACGACTACGGACAAATATATTCCTTACCGTTGCTTTTTGGCAGAGTACGACTTTTTGCTGTGGTCGGTGATAGACTGCCTTCTGCCATTGAATAAACGTACTAGAATGATAACCCTTATGAGAGTTATGTGAATACTCGCTGCTGGTGGCATCTTGCGGCAAAGTGTTCAACTAAAGTTAAATACATAATCGTGTGTGTAATAGATAGTACTATTACTCAATTACTGTTTCTTCAAATGTCTCCTCCTTTGCCCTTGCAGCTTGCAGTGTTCGTAGAGGCAGGTAGTCCAGTTACTTGAACTTCAGCCGCTACTATCGAGCACGCTTCCAGTACGTTTACATTCAGTGTTTCTGCTGTTCTGCGGCCGCATTGGCTTGCTTTCATGCGTGCGAGCGCCGCACAGTTTGGCTCACGGTAGCCAAAAAACCCTTTCTTGTCAGTCGTGGACCTCGCCTTGGGCTACTCGGGAGTGGCAGTGCGTTCAGTAACTAGATTAAATCTAACCAGTCTCATGTTTGTACAAATAAACCAATTTTTATGTTAGCAAAATTACAAATATATTATTCACTTAAAATGAAATTAAAATATACGCAGGCCTACGCTTGTTTTAAAACATCTACATTAGAAATTAGCCAATAACCATGCTTTAATAGATTGGCCTATGTTATTAGTCACGTATAGTTTCGGACGTGATGGAAGCGAATTTACAACAATAATTTTTGTATCTTACAACCCAGGTAAAATCTGTTTTTACCTTCATATACAACAAATTAGAACATTAAATTAATTATGATTATAATAATTAAAATTAACATTATTTAATTTTTCGTTACATTAGAAAATTTAAATTGTATTTTATTCAGATCTTAACGCTGATTACGATTGTAAGATCAGATTCATAAAACTATAAGGTACGAGCTTTTTAATGTTTGGAATGGTCACCACTTTTAAACAGTCGAACTAATTTTGCTGGTTAACGAATTTGTCCAAACTATACCAAAATCAATTTTTGTGCCAAGTTTGAATAAAAACAGGTCAAAATTGTAAACTGTTTAATGCTAAAATACACACATAAATATAGAATATAGCCCATATATATATATATATATATATATATATATATATATATATATATATATATATATATTGTAAAGACACTTTAGGTCAGGACCGGCGCACATTTCTTTAACTGGTTTTTTGTTCACTTCTCCAATGAAAACTCTCTAAACTCTATTGTTTAGTATTTAAAAATATGATGTTACTTATTAAAAGTATAGGCCTATAGTAAAATGTGTAAACTGAGCTATGTGGTTGCTTATACCCATGTCAGTATTGTTTTTGTGTTTTCCGATATCCATCTTTTTCATTACTTTAATTGGCTTTAAAAACTAAATTAAACACACACACACACACACACACACACACACACACACACACACACAAACACACGATTAAAATATTTTTGCTCTTAAAGGTATATTTGTATTATAGTTGCAAAATTTGTTGTACAAAGGTATGAGAATAACTTTTGTTTTGTTTGACATATGTTTTTTTAAAGTAATGATTCTAAAAACTAATATAATAACGGGTATAATAAATTTATTTTTAAGATAACACACTTTCACAGCGGTTAAATGTCATACATCCAGCTGGCTAAACAACAAAGGTTTCTTCGTTATTAAGACATTAAAATAATTATGTATTTCAGTGTTATGCAGTTGGTAGACTTGAAGCAGGATCTCAGCTGTTACCGCATTAAGTGTTTATGCAAATTGGTTGAATACAATACATTTGTAGGAGACCTTTCCAATGAACCGCACGAAGAAATCAATACTGTATTGTTAATTCAATGCTTCTTTCATCACCAAAAGCAAGTCTAATTGCGTCATTATCTGTGACGTAGATAAGGAAAGGTTATTTTTAATGGCATACACAACTAGTTTCATTACACGCAGACGCAAATTTGAAACAATATCGCGATCAATTTTTGATTGGCTTCTATTGTCGTATATTGACTCACTCAACTTATAATTTTTTAAATACAACTGAATGTTTAAAAAGCATGATCTGTTATGACGAGTTTGAAAAATAGGGTTTATTTTATATTGTTATAATCGCTAAATTTTTACTTTTTTTGGATAGCTTCTGAAGCAGAATTTTATGGGAATATCGGCTCTATAGGTTATTTTGTATTTGTATTGTATAAATGATTTTCCAATGGAAAAATGTGCAGCCATCACAGTAAGACCTCAAACGAGACCGATCCTGACCTTTGTATCACTTTTTGAGGAGTCATAGGCCTACACACACACACACACACACACACACACACACACACACACACACACACACACACACACACACACACACACACACACACACACACACACACACACACACACACACACACACACACACACACACACACACACACACACACACACACACACACACACACACACACACACACACACACACACACACACACACACACACACACACACACACACACACACACACACACACACACACACACACACACACACACACACACACACACACACACACACACACACACACACACACACACACACACACACACACACACACACACACACACACACACACATATATATATATATATATATATATATATATATATATATATATATATATATATATATATATATATGCTATATATATATATATATATATATATATATATATATATATATATATATATATATATATATTTGTGTTTTGCAGTTTTGGTCCAACATGATTCAAACTTGACACAAAAATCGATTATGGTAATAGTTCGTTAACCATTAAAATTCGTCCAATTGCTAAAAAATAACAGTCATTTCAAATCTTTCAAAATTCGTAACAATATTGCCTTACATTTTTTTTTTTTTTTTTTTTTTTTTTTTGGTAAAACTGATTTCTCCATTATTATCAAGCAATGATAACAACTGAAGTTTAAAAATGCATTGAAACTAAAACAAATGTTTTACAGCGGTTTGGGTTTATTTTAGTATTTTCAATCGTTGAGTTGAAAGTTCAAAAATCTAATATATACAGATTTTAATGCTTATTATAATGCTAAAATTAGAATTTCTAGATAAGATGAAATAAAAAAAAATACATTTTGGAAAATTGCTTACATCAAGTCATCGAGACAGCTGCGTGGCACGCTTGTTTCCATATTCCAGTGTAACGAGTTTTGCTTCCAATGTAAGACAGATAGCTTTCTTTTGATAAAGCTCATTTTTAAGAAATATGTTCAGAACTGTCTTTACTTGGTGTCAGACAAAAACTGTACGTGTAATGCAATCGTGGGACCAAGGTTGTTGACCTCAGTCATTCTCTCTCAAACATTTTTCCTTCTCTCTCTCTCTCTCGTGCGCATTGATTTCTGTGAAATGTTTCAACTCTGTTTCTAGGTTAACTTTGAAATATTGTTAAAAACTCGGAGTTACATATGTTTAATTTCCCAATTTTCGCCAATAAAGTTTGTAACTTACTTCTTTAAATGAATCGGCATTAAAGTGGATTTATTTTTGTACTTTCTCTCTGCGTTACTTTGCAAAATGGAGAAAAAAAGCAGATTTTCCTTCAGCGAAGCTTGTGTTGGAAAAGTAGCTATTAGAGCGGTGGCATTTAGATCCCAGACCCAAGACGAGCGCAGATCTGACCTTTAGATAACTTTCTGTGGGATCTTATATACATATATATTTAATCGCTGAATTAGCAAAATGAACTAAATTTTCATTCATAACACGTTGTGGACATAGCTAAAACCCACACTGCGAAGTGAATATTTTATTAGGACATTGGTAGAAGCGAAATGCCCGGAACACGTTGAGGACCGCTAAAAACCCACACTGCGAAGTGAATATTTTATTAGGACATTGGTAGAAGCGAAATCCCTGGAACACGTTGTGGACATAGCTAAAACCCCACACTGATAAGTGAATATTTTATTGGGACATTGGTAGAAGCGAAATGCCCGGAACACGTTGTGGACATAGCTAAAACCCCACACTGATAAGTGAATATTTTATTGGGACATTGGTAGAAGCGAAATGCCCGGAACACGTTGTGGACATAGCTAAAACCCCCACACTGATAAATTAATATTTTATTGGGACATTGGTAGAAGCGAAATGCCCGGAACACGTTGTGGACATAGCTAAAACCCCACACTGATAAGTGAATATTTTATTGGGACATTGGTAGAAGCGAAATGCCCGGAACACATTGTGGACATAGCTAAAACCCCCACACTGATAAGTGAATATTTTATTGGGAAGTGAATATTTTATTGGGACATTGGTAGAAGCGAAATGCCCGGAACACGTTGTGGACATAGCTAAAACCCCACACTGATAAGTGAATATTTTATTGGGACATTGGTAGAAGCGAAATGCCCGGAACACGTTGTGGACATAGCTAAAACCCCACACTGATAAGTGAATATTTTATTGGGACATTGGTAGAAGCGAAATGCCCGGAACACGTTGTGGACATAGCTAAAAACCCACACTGATAAGTGAATATTTTATTCGGACATTGGTAGAAGCGAAATTCCCGGAACACGTTGTGGACATAGCTAAAAACCCACACTGATAAGTGAATATTTAATTCGGACATTGGTAGAAACGAAATTCCCGGAACACGTTGTGGACATAGCTAAAAACCCACACTGAGAAGTGAATATTTAATTCGGACATTGGTAGAAGCGAAATACCCGGAACACGTTGTGGGTAAACAGATTTACTCAGCTGGCGCGAAATAAACACGTTCTTGAACGATTGAGTAATTTGGCAATGCCCACAATGTGACGTCGGTAACACTGCTGCCCACAACGCGTTCTGCGCGGGCGTTGAACAGATGTTTTTATGGTGTGAACGCGCAGGTCGAGACATGAACATTATACAAGAAGTAACTGCAGCGAAAAGAGAGAAAAAAAGTTCAATGTTTAACTACAAATATTATCAAACGCTTCGACATCATAAATACTGGAGTTAAGAAATGTCCATTGAAGAAACAACTGCTGAAATGACATATACAAAATACTTTCAACTCATCAAATTTATCACACAACTCATTCAGCTCATGTAGAATCTGTCACAAAACAGAACACTGCATTATAATGATGTGTTATTTTTTCTGAGAAATAAGTATAATAATAAAAAATTCTGGGTTTTATTTTCCTCAGCTAGTGAACTGAAAACGCCCAGAACGCGTTGTGGGCAGCAGTGTTACCCACGTCACATTGTGGGCATTGTCAAATTACTTAATCGCCCAAGAACGTGTTTACTTAGCGGCAGCTGAGTAAAACTGTTTACCCACAATGTACTCTGAAATACCCACCGGCTAATGTCTGAATAAAATATTCACTATGCTAATGTCCACAATGCTTTATGGGTAAAAAATGTCGGCCATTGTGGGATTTTTTTATGGCAATATTGCACTCTCTCTCTCTCTCTCTCTCTCTCACACACACACACACACACACACACACACACACACACACACACACACACACACACACACACACACACACACACACACACACACACACACACACACACACACACACACACACACACACACACACACACACACACACACACACACACACACACACACACACACACACACACAC
The DNA here is from genome assembly GCA_022606455.1 of Callitettix versicolor. NCBI lineage: Eukaryota > Metazoa > Arthropoda > Insecta > Hemiptera > Cercopidae > Callitettix > Callitettix versicolor. Next base: position 57,325,088 of record CM040186.1, on the reverse strand, counting down.
ACACACATATATATATATATATATTCACATTACTGAAAATTAAACATCTGGTTGATTCTGTTTTGAAAATTGTTACTTAATGATGGAATTAAGTAACACCATTAAGTACTGTTGCTACATCATTAAGTAACAATTTTGTACTTAAAGTAACGATCTTTAATCAAATCGTTAAATTAGTTTTTTTTTCAAAACTGGTAAACGATTTGATTTTACTGTTTTCAGTTCACGTAGCCCCCAAGGGTTGAAAGAAAAATTACTAGTTGCTAAAAAAAACTGTAATTCAAGTTCCAAATTCCTCTTTTCTATTTCAGTGAAATTCAGAAATGTTAAATTCTAACTAATTCATATTTTAACGCTGATTAGAATGGTAAAATCCTTAATGAACACAAACACAAACACGCACGCGCGCTCTAATAAAATTTGTTTAACGTTGCCTCAAATAGTTTTCAGGATCGGCGCTCATTTAAAGTCTGTGCATAAATAACTGCAATTGCAATAGTTTACGGGTTCCCAATGTGAAAAATATATTAGTTTTGGCTCTATTGTTGCCACATTTATTCGAACTTCGACATCCTAGTATTTCCATTTCAGTGAGAAATACAATTGCTTTGCATTTAAGAATATATTTTTAGACTCACTGTAAATACAAAATATCTTTCGATAACTGTAACCTTTGTATTGAAGATTAAATGTTAAAGAATACAAAAATACAAACAAAAACTAACATTAACAGAAGAATAGCCTGGCCACAACAATGGGTCGTTTCACGGTCGTTGAACAGCCGCAATAACAAATTGCCCGTCTCTAGAACAAACATTTGTTCATTTATCACAAAAAATAACACAGACATGCAGAACAAATGTGTCCATCAGCGGGGAAATTGGCTGACTTATGTTATTGGGTAATACTGTAACTGAAACTAAAGTGCGCGATTAAATGGAACAGTATGTCGCGGTAATAAAAAGTTATTTGCCATTGCTACGTTGAGGACATTTAGATCAATATTTCTATTTCATTACGGTCAATTTCTAATGTTGGTATTACACTATCACAATTCTTTGCACAAGACCTTTTATCAAATCTCTTATAAAATTTAATCAACATCTTTAGCCCAGTTGTTGAGGGTAAAACACCGCCGGATAACACCAGTTTTTATGAAGTTTGTTTTTTTTTTGTGTTTAACGTCCGACTATTGTGCACACTTGGGCTAATGCAGACGATGGGATGATTTATAGCGTATGAAAATGCCAAACCCTGGCCGGGAATCGAACTCGGGTCCTCGGGGTGAAAGCCCTGTACGCTATCAACTAGGCCACCGAGGCGGCTCAGAAGTTTGTTATTAAGCTTATCTTACGCTCTAGATAAAAAAGTTATGTGTTCCTGATGTACGCTTTCTGTTTTGTGAAAGTGAAAAAAAATTTAAACTATAGATTAAGCTTTTCATAGACTAAAATAATATACTAATATGTAGAATAATATTATTCCATATTCTTTACATAATTCCATATTCTTTACATAAGATACGACATTTCAACACTTAGAAACCACCCTATAAAACGAAGATAAAAAGACTAGTTTTCAACACAATGAAATGTTAAAATAAGAAATTTATAATGAATTAAAATACTTTCACTGTTTATGATATCATTCATAATTTATTGCAACATTTCAGACCCTAGTAACAACTTATTATGACAACATTAAACAAATAGTTTTCATTGTCTTCAAATGTTTTAATGATATGTTTATGATGAATTATACAGTAAATATGTAGAACAAAAATATACGCAATGCGCCTCCAAAAATAAACAAATTTTGAGGAGTAAAAATAACTTAATAAAACACATATAAAATGTCTTTATAAGTGACATATCTATCCTTTTAGTTTTTCTCCCCCTGCAGGGGGTGCAGACTAGCTGCACCTATTGAGAGGATTTAGACGTCCCTCGCGGTACCCGAGTCTAACACACACTTACACTTACGACTTTAACACTTTACACTCACACTTACATTTAGGGAAGCGATAACAGCATCAATGTGCTTTTCGCCTTAAAATAACAACAAAAAATTGAAATATTTACTTAAAATTTAAAACAAATTATTAATGTGTAAGAGAAAAATAAATTTTATGTACTTATTGTACTTATAGTAGTACCTTTACCTCTTTACCTTCTGCTCTTGGATATTAACGGCAGGATGTTACACGTTGCGTTACAAAGCTACAAGCTGCGCCACGTCCGGTTTTGCGCTCTGTACTTTATAAAATACGGAGTAGGTAAGGTACGGTTAGGGCAGCTTTCCTCTAGCCTGTACAGAGCAGTTATTGCGTTCACATACATTAGTCGTAATATAATAGCAGATCGTTTTTAGTTTTCGAATTACTTTGAAAAAAATAAAAACTTCTTAAGAAATTTTTACAAAAAATAAATCGAACGTTTTTCCAAACTAGGGATAGGTACCCGGTCAGACTTCCAGAACATATTATCAGTACTTGAAGACAGTAAATCGTGAAAGCATTACGTCCTTCAGCTTTATTCCTTGTAGTAAATTTTATTTCCACCATAATTGTTAGTCTTTATGCTAATGACTTCTACTGAAGCTCATTTAAAGATCTCTTCAAGTACTTTGAAAAGTGTAATCCATACTTTCTCAGAAGAGTTTTCCGTTTTTCCGTTATTTAAAGTCGATTGCTTCAAATTCATTTTTGAGTGGACAAGAAGACACCATTTTGTACGCATCTCTCTCTCTCTCTCTCTCTCTCTCTCTCTCTCTCTCACACACATCCATATATATATATATATATATATATATATATATATATATATATATATATATATATAGTATTTACAAAAACAGTCTTTTCGTTTATTTTATAACCTTCATGTTTGTTTGAAAAAAGGTAAGGTTTTCGAGTCAGTCGTAAAGCATTGTTAAAAAATCGTGCATTGATAAAAACTCAGAAAATTTGTGATTTATCAATCGGTGATTGACTTACCGAAATAACCTTATATAATTGTTTTCTCTAAGAATTTGTTTCTCAACCGATTTCTGCTGTTATTTTGTATCACCTATAAAGGGACACATCGGAACTATATAGCATTTGTTCTTTGAGCTATTTACAAATTACTGTCCAAATTTCACATCAGTCGGTCTTTGCCGAAAGAATCGGAACTGTCACGGTACGTTGTCTAGTTATATTTCATACAACAATAACATTATATTACATGTATCATTTCACAATCGGATATATATAAATTATATATATAAATTACACTAACGTTTACCGAAGTGTTTTGGTGAAGAAATATGATATCGGCCAGTACTGTTTATACATGTAGGCATTTTTGTATTCTCATTATACGAAGTATAAATAATAACGGCAAGCTGTCGTAATGGAAGCTGATTTTCACAAGTAATTTTTTTTATCTTAACCTTTGTTTTTAATTTTGATTTCATCATCGTTATTCAGCATTAAAATCTTGATGCACTTGCCTTCTAAGTTTGTGATTTACTTTGAAAATACGAAAAATTAACTCTGCAGAAAAAGAAAATTTCTTAATTTCAGCGTCTTTGAAAATTCAGAATACTAAATGATGCAGTTTTCAACGCTAATTACAATGGTGAAATAAAATTGTTAAAAAATGTTTTTCAAAGGAAAAAAATCTTCAACTTTTAAAGATTTGAAATAGCCGTCACTTTGAAACTCTTAAACTAATTTTGACAAGTTAAATGAACTTGTCCAAGCTATTACTATAATAGATTTTTGTACCATGTTTGAATTAAATTCACTAAAATTGCGAACATTAACGTGTTAATACGTATATATATATATATATATATATATATATATATATATATATATATATATATATATATATATATATATGTGTGTGTGTGTGTGTGTGTGTGTGTGTGTGTAAATTTATATAAAACAATCCTATATAAACAATTCTTCAACAATTGATCTCAATGACAGGATCGGAGCTCGTTTCAACGTCCCTGGTGTGGATTTGACCATATGGCCGCTCCAGTAGAAATTCACTAATTAACAATGATGAACAAATATTACCAAAAGTTTTCCGAATTTAGTAAATTTATCAAATTTCTCAAATTGGATTGGTTAAACTACACATATAGCTAATGACTGTGAACAAATTAATCCCTAATGTGTTGTGTGACTGCGCGTGCGTATGTCTTTGGAATCTAAACTCATTGACCGGTTTCGATGAAACTTGCATGTCACTGCAGTTTGATCGTGTTTCTGAGTCAATTTTAATTTTTGAAAACAATTTTGATTTTAATGCCCTTTTTTGGTCAAGAAACTCTAATTACTGAATTAACAAATAAAATTTCATTGAAATAGGCTTTAAAGATTTTCAAGCAATGTTGTTTACTCAAATAAAGTGGGCGGTTTCTATATCCTCAAAAAGCTTGGTCCAAATCATTGACAAAAATCTGCCTCATTCAAAACTGGCTCAAGAAACTTTGCTAAAAAATTGGTCACATATGAAGATTTATTACTCAAGGCTTTGTACCAACTTGTGAACGTAAAAAAATTTCAGATTAGTTAAAAACAAATTGGAAAATAAAATAAATTTTGACTTTGACAGCCGTTGTGGTTTACTTGTTATCGATTTTATTATTTATGACGTCTTTCCATTGTTTAATTCATATACTGCTCTAGTTAAGAAATTTTATATTTGGCAATATCTTCTAAACAGGCTTGAAAGAAAGAGTCTAATTATTGATACATTAGTGTCTTTTGAATGCTAAATGTTTAACATGTCTTACATATTTAAGCATATTTACTTATATATTGTTTTGTTTTTGTATAGTTACCTATTTACAGAGCCATGGATAAAAACGTATAATTAAAATAATTTAAAATATTTTTGCCATCAAGATGTATCTATGCAGACTGCAACACGGTAGTGTACGATTGGTTGCATAAAGATTATTATTCAGGCGCTAATATTACCAGTTCAACAAAACAAGAGGTTGTTTGTTCCATACCTACGTTGCTATTTTACTAAAAATATTAAATTATAAACTCATCAGCGAATTTGCGCTGGGTAAAGAAAATTTTGTAGCTGCTAAAATGGTAAGACAGCCAAAAGCTCCAGGAACGTTTTTATTATACAGTATACAGAACAAAAATATAAGCAATGTGCCCCCAAAAAAAACAAATTTTAAGGAGTAAAAATAACTTAATAAAACACATAGAAAATGTCTTTATAAGTGACGTATCTATCCTTTTAGTTTTTAGAATTTTCCGCCACTGGTGTGCAGACTAGCTAGAGAGCACCTATTGAGAGGATTTAGACGTCCCTCGCGGTACCCGAGTCTAACACACATTTACACTTACAACACTATACTTACGACACTCACATTTACATTTAGGGAGGCGACAATAGCCTCAATGTGCTTTTCTCCTTAAAATAACAAAAACAAAAAATCCTCATAGTATTATTAAATACAATAATTTTTATAAATATTGACATGGTTTATAAATATTGACCAAAAGGTAGTCAACTCTTTAATCTAACTCTCCCAAACTCCACTGAGTATTCATTACTGAAGTTGAAGCTGACGGAGGTCATTCAGCGGACTCCTGATGAGAAAGAGATTGCAGTATGTATGTTTATAGATATTAAAAGCGCACTTGAGGATATCTCTCACGAGGCTCTCATAAGAACATTAAAAGAAGTAGGAATAGACAGGGTAACATTCAGTTGGATATGCAATATTCTGACTACTAGAATGGCAGATACGATGATGGAAAGTCAGCACAAGGAGGGAATCTACCACCCCTAGTATGTGACGAGCTTCTCGGGCGACTGACCAGGAAAGACTTAATTTCTTTGGTTATGCTGATGATTGAAGGAACCCTTTGTGGCTTATTAAAAAGTTTATCACTTTGGATAAACACAGCAAAAAATGTGGTACAATAAAGAGGGGTTGAATATAATTCCAGCAAAAACTGCGTTAGTACCATTTACTGGGCACAACTAAGCTCCGGAATCATGGCACTATCAGGTTAAATGGTATGCAGTTAGAATGGAAGTCAGGAGGATTGATACTGGATAAGAAGCTTTTATATGGTCAAACTCGGCCTTAACGGTGAGTAGAAGAATAGTGGGAAAACATGTGGATGCCATCCCTGCATTTTCAGATGGATGTACACTATGATGCTAAGACCAGCTGTCACATATGGGGCAATAGCTTGGGCTGATAGGAGAAGTTTAAGTACAACTAGGAGGTCGTTAGACAAAGTACAAAAACTGGCATGGTGCTCTATAACAGCAGTGGTAGGTAATTTTAGGCCTCACACATTGGGGACAAAACCAGAAAAAAGATAAGGGAACTTCCAATGGACTCGATCAAGAGGAAGTATAACTTTCTCACTGAGCTTACCACTATGACCTAACTATTGGAACATACCATAACATGGTTTACAAATGGGTTCGAGACAACCGAGGAGCTGGACCGAAAGCCAAACACTTTAAGTCAATAGAAAAATACACCATATCTTTCATATGATTCAAACGTGTATTGCCAGCAAAACAAATGGATTTTGGTAATAGCTTGGATAAGTTCGTTAACAACGAAAATTCTTTCAACATTTTCAAAATGGTGGTCATTTCAAATGTTTAAACATTCATAACTTTTTGTCTTTGCAAGTCCGATCCATCGAAATCAGAGTTAAAACTGCATAAAGAAGCATTTTGAATTTTCAAAACTTGTAAAAATTATTTTAATTTGTTTGCGGTCAGAGTTCATTTTTGTATTTTCAATGTAATTCGAAGTTTGAAATTCTGATGTATGCAAATTTTAATGCTGTTTATGATCGTGAAATCAGAGTTTCCAAAAGAGCTTAAGATGAAAAAATACTTTTGGAAATTCACTTTTATCACGTCTGCGAGACAGTTCCTCTACAAAAACCAGATAGTTGAACTACAAAAACCATAGTGGCATTTTGTAGACTTATCTTCCTGCGAACAATAATGTTTCTAATTGTACGCATGACCTTTCTCTTTACAAACCATGGAAGTAATTACTGCGTTATTCCAACGAGTGCCTGTATAAATCTTATTAGCAAAGAGTTCAGAGTTCAGGAAAGCCAGCAACATAACAGATGGACCTGCCAGGGAGAGTTCAGACAGTATGGCCTTGAATAGTAATTCCTTCTTATTACAGTATTAAAGAACAAATAAATGCAATTTCAAATCTCTTTTATGAGACGAATGCGTGACCAAAACGATTAAATTTTTGTTCTGTTTGTTTCTCTAGCCCTATTACAGTGTCCGCTAGAGATAAGATGAGCCCTGTACTGCTTTACAAGTTGAATACGCTAAAATTGTTGCTCAAAGTTTCGTTTTTTTAACTTAATACTGTTATACAATGTAAGTAATATAAGTTGGCTTTTTTATTTCAATTTATTACTTTTTGTTTATTACGTAAATTGTGTTCTGTATTGTTTGACCTATTGTAAAGACATGTTCGTTTAGGCTACATACCTAGCCTGTGAGTAATATACAGGGTGACAGTGTACCTACTAGACATAATGAATTCCATGTTACGTTTTTCACTTCACTCAATAAACAAACCGTATTTTTAAGGCTACAAAGCTAAAATTTGTTATGTTGCTACTACACGCATAATTTTAGAAATTCCAAAATTGAATTTACAAAAGTTTTTGCAGAGATCTCGGATTCAATTTTTTAGCTAAAAAAAACACAATTTTATTAATTATTATTGTTGATTTAATGAAACTCAAACATTTACTGGAGAAAATGTGGAAAGCTGTTCAATGATCGAATCCAAGATGGTGTCCATCCAGAGCTGATAAATAATGGTTGGTCTATCAACCACTCTTTTTTCCATTACTTTAGTAACTAAAGAATGTTGATACTACACACTTTCGTAAATTAAATTTACAAAATTTAGTTTTTCATAGGTCTCGTGTTCAAGTGGTCTTCCATATATTACTACGCTAAGCATTCCGATCGGTTTTGTACCAAAAGTAAGGACCTGCGTTATTTAAACTACATACATGTGGTGCTTACAGGTCCGTCAGAACACCAGGGAACTGTCACGCCTCATACTTTGTCATTTTAAGGCTTTACAATAAGAGAAATCAACTTAATACCGAAAAAAGGTTTGTAAACTAAATTATAGGAGCAGTGTAAAGTGTCCCCGTGAGAGTGCAGCACAATGCAGGAGTAGGTTATAAAAATAATTTTATTTTTGTACCAAAACAGCTGAGTGATAAAAATTACTGTTGAAAGTTATATTTAAATTATTACTGTATCCAAGACTTAAATAATCATTGACCGAATCAGTTTTGAAAGTAGAATCGGTAAGACAATCTAGGTCAGTTCTAATATGTAAATGTTATTAAATAAAAGACTCTGCTTTTAGTAAACAGTAAATGCTGCAGCCTAATTTAGGTACGTAATGTAAAAACAGTTTCCCATAAAGATTGCCTTTGCAATGACTGGGCAACAGTATTAAGAAAGCGCAAGGGCAAACACTCGATTAAGCAGGTCCAGTCTTTTCGCACGGGATTTGCTTTCACAAGTTATGTCCTTTGCAAGAGACTTAAAAGTAAGTAGCTGAAGAAGAAACTCCCGATCGACGATGATTGCTTATATTTATACATTATTTATTTGTATAATGTATGTCGAAATTAGCTTATTCCCAAGGCTATACATTATGTAGCCTATGTAAAAAAAGTACTAAGGGATTATCAAATACATACATGCTCGATTGTTGATTACCATTGCGATTTTATAGATAAGGTAATGTGAGTTTGCCAAATCGTCACTTTGTTAGAGAAAAATTACTTGATACCGCCTGGATGGCTCAGGGCTCATCTTATCTATCGCAGACAGTATCTAGGAGTTTATAAAGCAGTGGTTTAAAAAATATGAATCTTGGAATACTTTGACGAATTCAGTAATCCAGCATAGTCATAGAAAAACTATTTTGCGTTTACAATAAATAAATAGTTACAAAAAAATAATGTTGAAGAAATACTTAAGTGGTCCTCGTTTTGTGCGGTAAGGAAAGAGAAACGTTGAGAATTAGGAAAGTATCTGATTTCTGAGAAAACTTAATTAAGTGGACAAAAATGAATTTTACTGATATTATATTCTCTAATTTGATACTAACTGAATAATCAGTGCCACACCATTGAACACACTCTTTGGCGTTATGTTATTTCCGTAAAATAACACAATAACCCGTTTCAGAACAGACAAAACACTAGAATTTCAGAATTCAAAATTAGTTCGTCATTTTTTTCAAATTTTTGTCACATACAGAAAGTCATAAGTCAACTTGTAACGAATATGAAATAAATGAAATTTAAGGTTTGAAAGTAAGTTTGAGGTAAACCGAGATGTCAGGGTTTGCTCCCGAACTGTAGACTTCTGTTCAAATTTCACACACACACACACACACACACACACACACACACACACACACACACACATCCAAATAAAAACTATAAGTTTAATCGACCAATCAGGTTTGTTATTTTCGTTAAACTTAGGTTAAAGATAAACGTAAATTTCGGTCTATATTGTTAGGATCCAGAAACAAATGATTATTCGTACGGAACGAACAATAGAAATGTTATAATGTTAACAATGAAATCTTTGTTGTGAAACGTAATAGCGTACAAACACAATCTTCACGTAGCAATTATAAATCATGCTCTTCAATAGAAACAGTTTAACATGCACAGACCCACGTATAACAATACAACATCCGATGGTTTATCTACGGATCAATGCAAAATGTTTTACTGAATTATTTTCTTTTTAAATGCCAATAAAAGTAATGCTGAAATAAAATTACATTGGTTTGTATAATTTTATACTTTTATATTTAAAGCGTAGAGGTCAGCTGATGATTGGACTTCTTACGCACAAATTAGACTGTGAGGTCTAGCTCTAGTCTTCTACTGGAACAACCTTGTGACATGTTTTAAATGTTGGAGAAGTTTTGGATTTGAGGTTAGATTAGTGTTTGTGTTCTGACGTAGACTCGTCTAAGCTGTTTAATTAACTCTTGGGAAGTTGGATAGCCTGCTTCAGTAAGTGTGTGAGAGTAGCTGCTAATACCGACTGCTTTTTCCGGTTGGTAAACATTTATTTGAATATATGTACTTATGTATTGCTTCGGTTCCTTGGTACGTGCCCTTACTATCAAACTGTCAAGACTCTGGCTTCTCTCAAAACCAAACTGAAACAAATCAGAAAATTACTAAAAAGGATTCCATACTAACAGGCTGGACAGACATCGAAATAAAGACTATTTTGTTTGCACCCTTTAGCTTTGAAAACGAATACATTCATAAAAATGAATTCATAAGATTCATTCTTTTCATGACCACAATTATCTCCATAAACTTTCAATAATGAGAAAGTTAATGGTTCCCCCAAAAAACACGCTTCTTTAGTTTGTTTTTGATCAAAAACTATTCCAAAGTTTTTTTATGGCTATCAAAGTATCCTTTACTTTATACTTACCCGTTGCGGATGTCGGCAGCCATCTTGACTGAGATTACTTTGTTCACCGCTACTTTGAATAACTGCGTTCTAGTCACAAAAAGCAATGTCCTGAAGTTCGTAAGCCATGATATCGTCCTTCTTCTAGGATCTCTTTTAGTCTAAACTTTCCCCTGCATTATATACAATCTGTAGTTATTGGAGCCTCTTTTCATTTCTCATTATAACCAAGGTATTGTTTTCTTGTTTTTGCCATGATCAGTATTTCACGTTGTTTCTCCATCTTTTGTAGAATGTCGTCGTTCGTGACACGATCTATGCAAGGAACTCTTAGGATTTTACGGTAGAGCCACATTTGAAATGCTTCTAATCTTTTTTCTGTTGCGTTTGTCAATGTCCTTCTCGAAAATGGAGATTAAATGGAAAAGAACAAAGGACACGTATCATCTCAAATTCCAATTTTTGAACTTAGCGTTAAATGGCTTTTGAAAATTGTACTCGGTTCATTGAACACAAAGCTGGCTTTATTTAGGAGGAACCTAACATCCTGTAAGAGATTGAATTTGTCATTAAAGATTAACGGTGATTAAAGGTGTTTGAATTAAAGGTTATTTAATTTATACTTAAGAGTTAACGGTGATTAAGGGTGTTTGAATTAAGGGTTATTTAATTTATCCTTAAGAGTTAACGGTGATTAAAGGTGTTTGAATTAAGGGAGTGATTGAATTTGTCCTTAAGAGTTAATGGTGATTGAAATGGTGTTTAAATTAAGTGTTATTTAATTTGTCCCTAAGAGTTAAGGGTGATTGAATTTATCACTCGTTTAACTGTTTTTTATTTAACGTAAGATGACATGACGAGATGTTGTTTATACTTGCAGTAATAACTTTATACAGTGTTAGACTATTATTTAACTTGTCACTGATAGCTCTTCTGCCGTCTGCGTATCTAATGTTAGTTTTCTCCATTTAAAATCACTGGATTTGTGAGCTTCAATGTTTGTACTGATGCTTATTGGTTCCAATGTAAAAGAACCATTAATCTTAGATTATTTCATCGTCTAACTCAATATTTCTAAAAATATCTGCCATCTCTGATGTTATCGAAAGACTTTTGGTAACCTTTGAGACAGGCATACACATCACGGGTTCTCATGTCTACAGTTTCGAATCGGAACTTGAATACCAAATAAGACTTCGCGGGTTTCCACCGTATTTCTGAATTAAAACAAGGCTCTATATGTTAAAAAAAAAATTTTAAACGAAAAACCTATTTATTGACATGAATATATTTCCTTACAAGATTCTAAACTAAATATTCAAAATTTTTTTGTTTTCGAGACGTTGACTACTTAACATAAAAGAAACAAACGACAGATATTTTTAAAAGCTTTAGCGAGCGCACTTCTGGGTGAATACATTAAGTTGAGTCCAGATAAAAAATGGCGCAGATTAAACAATGGTGTTTAATTACGCTTCATATTTTTTCGAAATTAACAATGAAACCAATCAAAACATAATTAATATTGATTACACTTTCGTTTAATGAGCAAATAATGGAGTAGTAATTAGTAACATTATCGTAGGGAGTGCTGCGTTCATCAATCAAAATAATTATAGGTTAGGCCAGTAGAGTGTGTAGGGGCAAGTTTTAATTGGCAAAACTTAAATAATTGCCCAATTAGACCCATGTCCTTGTACTCGCGGCTGTATTTAAACGTAATTAATGGTTGTTTAAAAAATAGTTTATATCAACAGAGAAAAATAAATAGCACACAAACTTTCACGTATTCAATAATTATTTTCAGAAGAAAATCTGTTAAGGGAGGTACAAACAAAAAACAATGAAAAGCCAGCAAATTTTTCCAAAATTGTGTTAATAGTTTTTGTTCAAATTTAGGTTGATGATTCGTAACTCGAAAAAACAGATGTCGGTCAGGGTTTATTGCTCGCAAACAATAAATTTGTTTACTCGAAATAACTTGAATCGTGTATCCTCATATATGACAAACTTTGAGTAAAATGTGAGGATTTTTTCTAACTAAGCTGAGTTTTTACTTTTTATCCGTTTTTTTTTAATTATAGAAAATGTTTTTGTATTCATGGACTAGGTTTGAGTAAAATTTAATCAATATCGTTATAGATGATTTTAAGAAAATTAAATATAAAATTCTGTTTTTCTAATAAAGGCTTAAAAAGACCTTTTTAATTCAAAATAATCCGGAGATGTGAGGAAACGTACATTCCAAATTTCATTAAAATCTGTCAAATAATTTAGCTTCCAGAGATCTATACAGACACGCAAGCATACAGACAAAATTGAAAGTTTTCTGAATTAAACTGAAATAAAATCTGTATTTCAGAATTTGTGAATGGGCAGGGCAAACAATTTCACACAGAAAAGTAATATATTTTATGCCAGTTACAGGCTTTTTATTTACGTTAAATATAATATTTTAACTTCCATAATTCAAAAAGTTAAAAAATAAATTAAATTTTTTATTTATTCATAAATAACATTTTGTTTGCAAAACTTTCCTCCTTGTATTAATACGCGTACATTTAGGAAAGCTCAAAAATACTTTTTAATATTTTGATAACCATGTAAGTTTTAGATACAGATTCGATGGACTTTGTAAGTAGTATTGATGAAAAGCTTTTCAACGTTTCTTATCGTCTTTTGCCAATTAGAAGCCGAGAAAATATATATATATATATATATATATATATATATAAATTATATAAAAATTGTCTGATATATATATATACATATCAGATAATTTGTTTTGAATGATTAATTTAGGTTAGAATTGACTGTCTTTTCAAGGTGCCAGGTCTTGGCGGCTCCAGTACACAATCAGCTGCTAGAATGCTACTTTGTGCCCCGCTGCAAATTAGCCGACTGATTGAGGTACGTGCAAAATTCAATGTCTGTGTATTTTACTTTAAACCTGTGCGCAGCAATATAGTGTTTACAGTGAGGTATTTAAAGTTATTCTACGAGTACATTACACTGATACTATAGTACGGGTTCAACTTCCGTTGAACAGTGTTTATAACTTAATTGGCATTCTCCTGTGTGAAGCGAGGGTCCTTACAAAACGTTACAAGTCCCAGGGGATGCCGCGACTCCCTATAGTGAAGCGAGGGGATGATTCATTAGTTGTATAGTAGTTGCATACCTGAATATTTGTCCTTGCTATTTATTGGAATAACACGCTTAATTCTTCACCTGAGGAATTTAATTTATCAATTCCAATGGAAAATCCTAATTGTAATATGATTTCTTTCTGTAATCAAATAATAACTTTTCAAACATTCAGAGAAATGTTTGATTTGTCTTTCCCCCTGCCCTAATGTCGGCAGTAAATTTGAATTTATGTATTTTGTTGATATTAATTACTTTTTACATTTACCTTTCCAAATTTCGTCTTCAATTTAGTAAATTATAGTGATTAATTATCACCTCCAATTAGAAAGGACAATAAGTACTGTTAACTAACACAACTACGTTATGGTGGCCGTGGCACCGCGTTCAAAGGACTTCTTGTGTAACTTAACCTCTTGGATTCTAGTTCAGTAGATCGGTGCTCTTAATGAGTCTTAACAGTCCACTGACCTGTTCTTGGTCCTCCTCTTTGCCTGCTGTTGGCAAGGTCCTTACAGTCATAGATTATATTGAGGCAGTTACCTCTTCCTTCCTGCTTGCCCTGAGACATATTCAGACATAATGCAGATGCCTCACGGCAAATATATCCTATATTAGTGTTCAAATTTTCCCTTGACTACACACGGCTTCTTCGTGTGTTATTCTTAAACCATGGAGCCCTGTAATGAGTCCTGTAGTTTTCCCCCCATGACCCTTCCTACTGTTCCTTTATCTACTCCAAGAAAGACTTCACTTAAAAGACGTTTACTAAGGGAATGCCCGCTAAGTTTGAGTCATTTTCCTGGTATTGAGTGTTTACAATTACAATTATATGAATCATTAATCACAAAATACCAAATAAAAATATCAATTTTACTCTTTGTGGTATACATTTCAGTTATTTAAGAAGATATAATATTTTAATACCCAAAAAGTTTTTATAATTATATTATAGGTTTTTTCGATTTTGACCAAAAAGCATTTATCGATTTCAAAATAGCTTGTCAGACATTTCATCAGTTATAAAAACTGAATTGCACACGATAAATACATAAAAAGTGTCGTTAAATATTCTATGTCTTGTCCACTGCATCTTAAACTTTGGTTCTTACTTCTGTCTACAACCTTAAAAAAGGTCCATTCAACATTTTTAGCTAATTTTATTAAAAAATGAGCAATTCAAAATAAAACCTCTAGACCATGTTTCAAAATATTCTTAAAATATTTTATGTACTAAATACGTTACATAAAACAACTCTATAAACTGCAAGATTTGATTTAAACTTGATCCCAAAAATGGATTGCGCATCAAAATTCGTTTCAAAATGGCGGTAATTCAACGATAAAATTTTTAAATCAAAATGCAATTTTATTGATATTTTTAACTGGAAGAACGATGGTGAAACAAGTGTATTATGGAAAAGTTATTATTGTTTTAAATTTATAACGCCAATTTCCATATATGTTATGATTTTGCTTTGTAACGTTATTACCAAAATAAAAGTGTGTACAAAGTGTATTTTTGCGTATCAAAATGTTATTTACCTGATAGGCCTATTACCCAAAACTGTTTGCTTTTGCAAATGTTACTGCTGTTGTTATCTACAGCTGCGCGATCGTGAAACGGTCATAAAATACTCGCCAAATTTTCGTGAAAAAACCAAGCATACCGCCCACACTATCATACAGTTACACTCTGGACACTAAATGCTTCAGAACTAAAACTTTGTTCTTAATTTAGCCAACAGCCGTGATCCGAATCAAATTTTACTGCTGTTCTTACCAACAACCGTAAAAGCCCGCGACTGGAATTGACACCCTTCTTTTAGAGGTTTTATTTCAGCTGACAAGTCAAACAAACATCACGTGACCCTGGCCTTTGTGCGTCGACTGTCGGTTCGTGTTGGGAAACGTTTTGATGCGTGAAAGTGCGTCGACCCTATAAGAGCTATCGAATTACACAAACTGCGTCATGCTCGTTCCACTGTTAGACCTACACAAAGAAGGACGCACTCCTGCGAGGATTTCTTAACGATATTAATTTTATCCGTGCGTTACGAGATAAGAAGAAACGTAATGTTGCTGTACGTCAAACATAACGGAAAACTATCAATAATTTCCGTTATGATTATTAGGGAGGGGGTATTTCGTCTCAAAATGCAAAGTGAGTTCTAATGGGGAACGTTTTGAATAAGTTTCTTATGTTAAAGTGTATTGAAAAAAACAAATTAGGCACAGAAATCATATGTTTAACTGTGTCGCAACAATTCTGAATAAGTTGGCTGCACTGTTCTTGTTCGGTTGGTTTCCGCCTGCCTCGTTGCTGAAGTTGCATTGGGTCAGATGATTTTTTTTTTTTTTTTTTGTGATTAACGTCCGACTATTGTGCACACGGGCTAAGCCCTCGCCGGGAATCGAACCCGGGTCCTCGGGGTGAAAGCCTAGTACGCTAACCACTAGGCCACCGAGGCGGCTTGGGGTCAGATGAAGCGATGCGTACGTAGCCTAGGTAAGCAAGACGTCCCAAGTATAACTGGCTGTTTTAGAACTTGAAAACGGATAATCGTCCAACCAATCAGGATCGATTCTTTTTAAGATCTTTGACTTTTATAGTGATTACGTTCCATTTAATACGTTTTTGGCAACAATTTTTAAAACGGTAGATAAAGTTCTGACACCAAAGTGCTTTTTATGGCTTTTTTTTAATGAAGCCGAATTGTGTTTATATATTTTGAAATTTAAACTTATACTTAAGTTTGAGCTTCACGCTCTACTCAGAAGAACTAATAAATAATTAAGTTATTGCTTCTAAATTATATATATATATATATATATATATATATATATATATATATATATATATATATATATATATTATATCATGATAGACAAACATGTTATTCTACAGACATGTTATCTGAGCAAAAGAACATTCTATAGAATAGAAAACGGAGTGTTTTAAATTTGAAGGCGATGTCAGAAAACAGGTGAGGGGAACAGAAATAAGAAAAATATTGGAGGGACATTAAAAAATTCAGAGACGGAGTAAAAAGATCTGAATTTCATAACATTTACAACAAACTGAACCAGGGAAATGCATATATAAACGATAAATATACACGGGGTTTTATTAGTCTAATATTTAAAGCAAGGATACCAGAAATAAAAGAATGGAAACGGAAAGATGTGCAGTTCTCGGCAGTAAGGAAACCATATTTCATGGATGAATGTTTTATTTTCTGAAATATAAGTGGAAAAATTTTGGACGTTCAATTTTAATCAAAAGGGCAGTTGTAAATATGTTGAATAGGGAAAGTGATATAACTTGTATATTTTTATGGAAAGATCTTTGAAATACAAATATTTTTCTTACCCATGAATTTAATCACTAACAATTTCGATGTAATTTGTTCTTTTTGTTTGTGTATTTTTCGTATATAATGTTTAAATATTTTTCAAGATGTATATTTTTTGTTAATATGTTTTATTTCTTTTGGTTATATATTTCTCTTAGAAGTATGATTTGTTTCTTGGTTCTTGTGTTTCTCTTGGAAATAAAATTTGTTTCTTGGTTCTGTGTTTCTCTTGGAAATAAAATTTGTTTCTTGGTTCTTGTGTTTCTCTTGGAAATAAAATTTGTTTCTCTTGATTCGATTTGTTTCTTTTAAAAGTATTTTTTTCGTTTATTTAGATGTGTTTCTGTTGGGAAGTACTATTTGATTCTTTTGGATAGATGTATTTCTTTTGGAAGTAAGATTTGTTAATTTGGTCAACTTAGCGGACAACCTCCGGGTCATCAGTGTTGTTGAATAATCAATAGGTTTTAATTTAAAATTTTTTGATTTCTTGTAAATGAGTATGTTTTCAGTTTTGGGATACTTTATTTTTTATTTTCAATTAATTTTCCAGAGTTTTGGTTTTTGTAAAAATATTATAAAAAAACATTTTCACAATTGTTGTTATTGTTATTTTTATTAGAACTTTTTCTATTAAAACACAATTGAGTATTTTATTTAAAAATTTCAAGTGGTTTGTTTATAATAAACTTTGCAATTCAAACTGTTTAAACAAAACATTGTGAAACACCCTGTAAATTGCGTTTGACAAATCTGATTGAAAAGCAATTAAAGGTAAATGAAGTGAATAATGAATAGCAAACACTGCAGGTGAATAGTTTTTTTAAAGTGCTCATAAATAAAAGCAATCAAATGAAAATAAAGCTACAGTAAAATGTATTCAAGAGTAGAACGGTAATTAAGTAATTAAAAAGTTATAAATTTAACCAATTATTCGATTTCTCGATTCGCTCTTTTGAATTGTACAGACATGATTGAAATGTTCGTCCACTCGTTAATAAGTACCGAAAATTACTTCATGCTGTGCGCCGAATTGCATAATATACTTCAAAGGGCAAAACTGTGCCTGAGTTTTCCTTACCCCCGAGACGTCTACTACATATCGGCATAATATATTTCAAAGCGGGTACACTGTGCCCAGGTTTTTTCTTACCCTCAAGAGGTCTACTATATATATCGTCGTATTAATACGTCAAGGAGATACACTGTGCCTACGTTTTTCTTCTTAACCTCCAGGAGATCTACTCTATAACGACATATGAATGAAAATAAATACATCAAAACAGGTACACTGTGAAGTATTTCGTAGATATTACAGTTACCGGTGAAATTGGGGGAGGAGTTATGAGTGCATCAAAGCGTTCCCATAGAGCAGTATAAAAGAATATACTGCGAGATATAATGTTCTTTGAGCTACTAGTAGACTATTAAGTCATAAAGTTTCCTGAATCTGAAATCGTTTGACGTTGTTTGGCCATGCCTTGATAGAAGAGCTCTAATTTTAAAATTGACATTTACCCGGCCGTGTACTGTTATTTAAAAACCATAAATTTTGTTCCGGTATTCGAATGTTGATAAGGTTTTGGCAAAGCCGGGGCTTCGTTTCAAAGTTTTGGCAACCAACCAGAAGTAGTAAGCAGTCGTACAGTTCCATCTGTGTTACTGTTTTTGTCAGGCCTGCCAACTTTATAATGATAAATTCTGCGATGGTCGTGCGAAAGGTCCAACCAGAGCAAGCACGTAACTTAACTTGTAAACTAATTTATTTATCTATATAACTTTTATTATTGGTACATTCAAATTAATGAATTTTTCATATTAAACTTGTTTTACAAAAAATAGTCGTTAATTTTAGGATAATAGTTTCTGAAAAATCTCGAACCGTAACACTCAACATTGGTTCCACACCAATTTATTCAGTAGCTTAAGTCAGAAATAAAATAATCGAAGGACATAGGTTAGCCGCTGGCGTGATGAAAGCATATTTCTAAAAGTAATTTTGTTTACTTTACCTTCTTTTTAAAACTCGTAAACAGCACAACTGTAAACAGCTATGAAGGCTATGAAAAAAATTTATTTCGGAAAATTAAAAAGAGGAGGGAGAAAAGAGAAAAAAATCTAGAAAAAGAAGTAAAGAAAAAAGGAAGTAGATAGATATTGGGATGGGAAGTGGTGGGATTGGGATGAAGTATAGATATTGGGATGGCGAGTAGTAATACCATCGGGCAAGATTGAAGAAAAGATAAACTCAGTAAAAATTGTGTTTATAGAGTACAATGTAAATGAAAAGCAACGTATGTAGGATTAACCAGAAGTTGTCGACAAATAAGAACATTTAAATATGATAACAACTGCCAAATTAAGCTACACATTCGATTAAAGAAGGTCACACACACACAAAAAATGAATAATTTGATTAAAATATGATATTATGAAATTATTTACAAATTTTTTTAAACGTTTTAGAAAAATTAGGAATGTTAAGTTACAATTAAAACAGAGAAATATAATAAACGAGCAAGTGAACTCACGAGCACACGTCATTTTCCAAAGTCTGAAAATGTTCACAAATTAGGATTAAGTGACCGTACAGAGAGAGCGTTGGTGGGACCAATCAGAAGCGAGCATGACGACAAATACAAAGTGTTTCAAACTAGGAAAGGCAGAGATATGCACTCTACAAACTTACGTATTTTCTCTGTAGTCAGATTAAAATAATAGACAATTAATAATTGGAACGAATTATTTTTAAAGTTGCTGGGTTACAATGATACAAGAAGACAATGGTGTTGAACATAACCTCACTTAAAAAACAATACTGTGGAAGGAATCACCTGTTTAGACAACATTACCGCCAATTGATGTAGCACCATAGGTATTACATAAATTTGTGACTGATTTTAGGTTATGATTTATTTTGTAGATAATGAAAATCGTCTCATTCAGTATTGTGAAACATTGCTGCCTACAGATATAAAGCAAACAGATTTTATCTTTGTTATTGCCAGTGAGCTTGTTGCAACATCCGCCTGGATGACGCCATTTTGTAACGTAAAGCCGTGAAAACCTATGACTGAGCAGAGAAATGTATCGTGAGTCATTGCCCAATGTATCAATATATTTCGTGTCTGTAAAACATTTAACAGTAACAAAATCAATTCAAAATATTTAGAAATAAAATGGCTAAGTACTTACTTTTAAAGCGTTTTTCCTTGTCCTTTATAAAGTAGTGTCATGCAATCATACGCGTGTATTTTGGTGCTTGTAATAATGACTTCATATAACATACACAGTCTCGATTAACCGTCAAATTAGTTCTGTTGGCAAGACTTATTTATAGCATAGGCGACGGCAGCTGATACTAATTGCTGCCGTAAGCAAACTTTGATAATCAGAAAGTAAACATGACATGACAGATAATCATTGTCATATTATCTAAGATAATTCCATTACGCGTATAAGTCGTTCACGTAACAGTCACAATTACGTTACTGTGGCGCCAAGTGGCGCGCGCATATGCTACGTGAATACTTGTCAAATTGTTAAGCACGGATAATTTACTGTATTAAATACATATGTATGTAAAATTTGTTCAAAAAATAATTAGAGTTCAATAAACAATTTAAGAGTTTTACAACATTTTGGAAAATAATAATAATAAAACATTCCTAGCTACGAGCCCCCCGTAAGTATTGTGTTATTCTTATCAATCGCTGAAAGCACTGGTGGTCTGTTCTGTCATCCGTCATCCCAACTGTCGCGAGAATGACGGTTAATCGAGACTCTACTGTTATTAAGAAGGATGGATCAGTGGTCTTAGTGCACTTAGACCTGATATGTTAAAATTAGCGGGAGAGGCATGACACAAGTGTAGAACTTTAGAATACGCAGCTGTATAATCCTTTTGTATAGCCTATGTGTGCAAAGAAAACTTTAGATTATTTAAATTTTATATATTCTAAATTAATTAGTGACGCTTCTAATTTCAATAATACTTACTCTAGATAAATAATAATTATTTATGGAAAATAACGTTTTTTAATATACAACGTTTTTAAAACGGTCTAAAAAATATAAAATAACTTCTGTCCCATACAGATATTGTAGTATTCTCCTGAATATTGTTAATTTTTAATAGCTATGAAATAATTGTAAGATTTAAAACGAAAACCTTGGGGCGAATCCAGTAATTAATGGCAAATATTATTTGCATCTGTTAAATTAGGAGCTACTTGACCTCCATTCATTAGGTATTATAGCATTTAATTAATTTCAATGCATCTCTCATTGCCGAAATTTCAGCATGCTAAAACACACACACACACACACACACAGATAGATAGAGATAGATAGATGAGTGTGTGTGTGTGTGTGTAACATATTTACATAAATAAAAATGGTAAGAGGAAATAAAGAAAGTAGCTTTGAAGCATAACCAACTCCAAGTTAATGTTAATAAAACCATGAATATAATGACCGACAGCGTTATGAACGATGTTCACCGCCTCAGTAGAACCAAACCTCATTATTTGGTTCAGTAAAAATAATGAACTGACCAATGTGAAGGAACCAATTTGTTAATGTTAACACTACAATTGTGATTATGATAGATGTAAATCTTTAGTTGGTCCTATTAGGATTGGTGTAGTTTTTTAATTTAATGTTAAATATGTTAAAAATATAAAAAAATAAAAATGGTAGCATACATATCAGTAAAATTAAAATTAAATTCCTTTGATCTGCAGGGATGGGCAAAGATATGTCCAAGTGAAAAAAACATCTTTTAAAGGAAATGAGATTTCCATCAAAGAAATGAGCTCTTGGAGCGGCCGTCGTAAGACCCATCCCATTAATGTATTAAGGACCTTAAGCCAGTCCTGTGTGAAACATCTTTGGATTATTTTTTTTTTTTAATTTGACCCTACAACAAGAAATAGAATTATTCCCAGGTTTCAAATAATTCATTCTTTTGTTTAACAAATTACAATTCTGTTTTCAAAAAGAGAATTATAACTTCTAATTTAGTTTTGAAACATAAATTTTATTCTATTTCATCGCCATGACTTACTTACTCGAGCCAAAATTTTAACGAATCTGTTTTAGACGATTGAGCTAGTTTAAAATTATTCTTCGTGGAATTTGTTTTCGAAAAGATCACTTTTCTAGATCACATTATGAAGTGTGGTTACCTATATATCTTGAACGAGTTCATTGAACGAGTTGAAAATATGTTTAGCAGATTCAAAATGCCGGACATTTCAAATTTTAAAAAAATCAAATGTTTTTCAATTTTCTTTTTGAAAATCCAATTTCGCCATCATAATCAGCGTTAAATATCTTTAGTTTGGCAGTTTGAACTGTAAAAGTAGAATGCGCGTAATAAAATAGATTCGACGGCGGACAGGGCTTGTTTTTATATTTTCAATGCAATTGTAAAAGTTTAAAATGATAATATGTGCAAATTGTAATGCTGATTATGTTGTGAAATCAATTTTTTAAAATAACATTTAAAAAAATATTTGAGGAAATTTGCTTCTATCACATCAGCGACACTGCTGCGTGCCCCACGTTTTATTATTTTTTTTACGTTTTCAAATAACTTACTAGGAATGCCTGGGGCATAAAAAGGGCGAAGCCCTCGATGTTGGGAACGTGGAAATACGAAAAATTCAGTACAAAGTTTACAGTAAATATATAGTATTTATTTTTGCTTTCAAATATTACATTTTATTATTAATTATTGTATTTCTTTACTACTAAAATTGTATTGCTATTTGTTCAAGCCGTGATAATTCTGCACGTCTTTCTGCCATTGCTTTGCTTTTATTAATTTTCTCGAGTCTGTTAAAATTAAATGTTGGTTTTAATAATAATCCAGCTAGAGTTTTTACACGAGACAGTGCAACGTAAGATAAACCAACTGAAAATTCTTTGTCTCCTAAATTGACTACAGCCGTATCCAATGTAATTCCTTGAGATCGATGAATGCTGACCGCGTACCCAAGCATTAATGGAAATTGTTTCCTGGAACAGTGAACTCCTGATTTTTGAAAAGATGCTGTTACTGGTAAAATTGGAATTGATCGATTGTAAAGAGTCGGTCCTGTGTATTTTCTGAAATTTACTAATATACATAAAGGCATATCATCATTGTAATTATTAATACGATTGTAAGGCTTATAGACGATATCAGTTATTGTCCCAACTGAGCCATTAGCCAAGCCTTTGGCTACCCAAAGATTGCGTCTCAAAATCACTTGAGCACCTTTGCACACATGCAATTTTGCAAACAATCCTTGAGCTTCGTCAGTTGATGCTGCAGAGGCTTCATTGCAATTATGAATAGCATTTATTAAAACAATCGGCTGTTTTAAGCTTTCTAATTTATTATAATTAAATTTATCAATATCAGAATTTCTGGACATAATGCATACAGCATCTTTGAATAAATCATTTCCAACGTGGTTAGTATGGAATCGGGTAGATAATAGCTTATAATCTTCTTGTGTGATTGTACCATTTGAAATTCTTTCTAGGGTTTCTCTAAAAAATCTCTGCTCTTCTCCTTGCTGTCGCATAATTTGTTTTAAAAAAACTTTTTAAATTGCTTATATAAAAGACTTGCTTGAATAGTTGATTCATTTTTTCCAACAGTGTAAAGACTTTGGTCACAAACCGGAGGAAGTTGTGACCAATCACCAACTAAATATACACAGAGTCCTCCAAATGGTAAATGTGAAGATTGTTGCTTAGCTTCTCTCAGTCTTTGATCGACTTTGAAAAATAACGTCAATCCGAGCATACTTTCTTCGTCTATAATCACGAATTTAATATTTTCGTATTCAGTTTCAAACAAAATTTTAATATCTCCAGTGAGTGGAGTAAGAGAATTTTTATTATTTGCAGGAATTTTCAATGCATCGTGCAGAGTTTTTCCATTAATGTTATTAGCAGCCACGCCTATTGGTGCCATCAAAAGAGCTGAATTAAGTCCATGCTTTGAGTTAACACGTGTAACCATTTCATTAATAACACAGCTTTTACCTGTTCCAGCTTTTCCCTGGATAATTGCTAATTTTTCAGTGCAATCGCCGTTTGAAGATAATTGATAATCTAAAAATGAAAGTATTCTAAGTTGCTCCTCATTAAAAGTAATATCTGCACTTGGAATATGTTGACAATGGTCTCCCATTCGTTCTCGACTTTTTTCTATAAAAGAATGGTTATGTTTGATATCCGGATAATCATTGTAAGATGCATCCCAATTATGCAGAAGATCAATGTCACGATTTCCAAGAGTAACAGTTGCTGGTAGCCCATTAGGCACTACTTCTGCAATGGCCATCCAATCCATGTCATCAAAAATTTCGATATTTTCATTTTCAAGATCGTCATCTTCAGAATCAGTTTGCATATCGATTGGTTTGCTCAACTAAATTTTGTCGTTGGAATGCATCATACCAAGACTCGTCAATACTTTTCAAATCTGTTTCATTACGCCAAAATTTGTGCAGCATTAGTTGTTGTTTATAAAATAATTCTTTGTTGCTGCTGCTGGAGCTCATATCTATCTTTGGACAAACCTGCACTACTTTTTCTTTTCTATTTTTACTAACTGTATTATTAGCACGCTTCGAATAATTTTTAGCAAACTCGGATAACGAAATCTCATTAAACTGCTCTGGTCTAGTATGAAAAAATGCAATGAAAGAAGTATCATCACTACGTCCAGTTTGGTTCAGTTTTGCACGATTTCATTAACATCTTGTCCGATATTAATGATGTTACCTTTGTACGCGTATTGACCCGGAAGACCTCGTGATTTTACTCTATATACACGCATAACAGGATGCACTTTTGCAATTAAAAGCTGTTCTACATATGTAAGATCTTTGAGTTCATTTGGAATGGTACCTGGATCCATGTAATTTAATGCAGTAAATTTGTTCGGAATGGACTTACATTGTTTACATATCTCAGTAGAATTTGTTTGCATAACAACCCGAGAACAATTCTGACACTCATAAAATTTTAGTTTTTCAATTCCTCTTCCAGCGTAACTTGAAGATTAATATCAAGTTATTATCCGAGGAACTATCGGAAGCCACAACAGGAACATTTGCAACAACTTCAGGAACATTTTCAACCACTTCGCCACTGTTTATTCTGCGCCTATTATTTATTTGATTACGTGTGTGTCGTCCGATAAAAGAACATCTTTTTTTTTAGGCATTTGAATTATTGTAAAATATACAGTACTAAATTATATTATAATTGAGTATTATATATTATATTGAGTATTATATGTTATAATACAGTACTCAATTATAATCGGACTCCTCACTTTGTAATTTCACTGAATACACTAAACAATAAAAATTCGAAATTAATCGGACTCTTCACTTTGTAACTTCATGTACTCAACTGAAAATTGGAAAATTTTTGAACGTTACATTATAGAACTTGAACGTAAAGTCAATGGGTATTACGGCAAGTACCGGCTGATATGTAAACAATCCAAGTAGCGACTGATATGTAAACAATGTAAGTCCATTCCGAACAAATATACTGCAGTAAATTACATGCTGTATTTACCGGCTGAAATCCAGCTAAGCACCCAGCTATACTAATATTGCAGTTAAAAAGTCATTAAGAGAGAGTAGGTGGAGCAGCTAAAGCCTAGAGAATAGACACTGCAGCAAGCAATCGTGGCGTTTCCGAAAAACTTCAGTAACTTTTGATTAAAAATTAATATTAAGATAAGGTTTGCGCCACGACATCCGCAGAACTATGCTGGAGATGCATATCAAATTTCATCAAAATCGGTTCAGTAGTTTCGGAGGAGATGTGTTTTTTGTATTGTCAAAATTGCTGGGAAGAAGGGCTTCGCCCAATAAGTATGGTCTATTTTTGTAAGCACTTTTCTGAACACCCTCCATAGTTACTTAAATCAGATATTTGTTTTTTATGAACTTATTTTTAAATGAACAAATAACAATTTATTACTGAGAATGTTTTTGTTAAGGTGACCCTCTAACATTGTACACGCGTATGACGTAACAATATTTCAGTTTTTCACATTTCTATTTAATCATTTTGGAAATCTGAAATCATAAAAAAAGTTTTAGAATCTACGGACCTGTGCAAAAATAATTTCAATCTCCATTTTCACTTGTTTTGTCTTCTCGCCTCTAATACTTGTTGCAAAACCAACTTTGCAATCATGCTGTTTTTCAGAAAGTAATCAATTAAATTCTTTTATATATTTGCATGCACATCTCTGTTGATATTATGTTCTCCTAATATTTAAAAACTGTTGTGTGCATGATCTAAACTCACAGTGTCTGAAAAGTAGGTAAGTACAACTTTTCAGTAAATTCAATCGATTTCAGAAAGAGTCAGTCTATCTATCTAAATTAGTTCTACTGTTTCTTTCAGATGAAAACAACGGTAACAAAATTTCTAGAGATTCCATAATTTTTCAGTAATAGCAAAACCCAGTTTAACGTGGTAAATTAGCTGCCTACACAATTACTTTACAAAATCAAAGTTTAAATCAAAAACGTTGCTTTAAAAGTTTATTTTTGAAAAATGTATATTTAAAAATTCTCATTTTGATATTTCAATTTTACAGAACATTGCACTTTGTTATCAAACAAACATCAAAGTAAAAATGGTCAGTATTATTATGCACTCCTGATATAAAAACTGTGAAGTTCCGACATTTCTTTTATTTCAGATTGATTGAATGTTATTTAATCAATTATATTATATAATTATAATTCAATATATTATTATTGAATTAATCGAATTAACAGAATTAATTGTATTAATCGATTCATGCTTCGCTGTAAATTGATTGATGCATTTTAGCAAAATCTTGTTTAACGAAATTTGAAAATTAGGCCAATTTTTCCAGTAGATTGTCTCCGTTTGCCGTTTTTTTATTGTAATGAAAGCCAATTTTTAAAGATTTTATTTGGCCATAAAGGGGATTTAAAATTTTAAAAAAATAGAAGTTTCCGAGTTGATTAGAAGGTTCACCCTCACAGTAACAACAGTGGGACATGTTGCAATTTTCTTGTAATGTTTCACAAATAGAATGAATGATTCTGTACGCATCATCTATCTCCACCCACCCACTCCCTGTTCATTTTATTTAAAACACGCACTTTAATCAAAAACGGATTCGTTGCTTCACTGCGTTGTGACCTTTCTTGCGTAGAGTAGTCAGCTTGTATATTAGGAGCGCATAATTCTACGAGAGAACAACTTTTAGTCAAGCTGCCTTCACTTTAAAATGAAGTCTGGAGAGTTTGTGTTAGCTCCAAACATGACGTAAACATGTGACGCGTCATCGATAGATATTCTGCGATTTGCTTTCACAAGAAAATTGGGCAATTAAGAAAAGAAATTGACTAATCCGTCTGCGGATACTGGACGCGTAAACAATTAGAAAGCTGTTGTCAAATGCGTAAATATTTCTATAATCAGAAAAAAGTTATGCATAGCGTCCTCTGTAAGCCTACTTTAATTAAGTTAGAAAATTTTGAAACTTCCCAAACGGTTCACTTAAAGTCGAATTGTACTTTGAAAAAATTATTATTATTATTATTATTATTATTATCATTATCATTATTATTATTATTATTATTATTATTATTATTATTATTATTATTATCATCATTATATTATTATTATTATTATTATTATTATTATTATTACTATTATTATATTAATAATAATAACCATGCGGTCCGTGCGAAATTTCGTACTATGAAAATTTTGAGTAAACACAGCCTTTTGAATAAGAGTAGTTGTTATAGTGACGGCGGTAGTTGGAAGGAATGGAAACCATGTTTAAAAAATCAATCGAAAAACGATCGGTTTGAAATAATAATTTCAAAATATATGAGTCATTGTAGTATATATATTTAAATACAGGTATTTTTTTCTTAATAGCAATTTTACAGGGCATTACAATACCTAGTTGTAAAAGATATTTGACGTAAGAATGTAATCTTCTTGTAATTTTTGTATTTAATTTTCTTTAATGGATACAAACATGCAAGGTGATTTAGTTAGCCTTCAAAAGGCTATATACAATTGTCCGTGAGTAAAGACGGCATTTGGTAAATACAATCCCCCTCATTGAAGTGTTTGTCCCTGCGACTTGTTTATAGCGTTAGTAAACGCAATTTTAATAGGTAACTGTCGTCTAGTGAATCGAAAACATGCTTGATAACCTCTAACTGTATTTTGACGTTTTGATTGTACTTCGTAATTTATGATGTCCGTATTAACAATAGATAAATGCACAATGGAAGGAGAAATCACAAATATATTTGTGTAAAAACAGTGTCCTAAACATGTGTTTGGTATACGAAATGCTTGTCCCGGCTTATACGACGGGCAGGGATAGGGGACTGTCAGTAGGGCCACATAACCTATAAGTTTAATGACTTTTAAGTAAATACTGAAACTGTTCTACGTACGTTATGCAAACAAGTGGCACTTTTAATGGGATTGTATATTCGTGAGTTTTAACGCAATGTCAGAAGCCGGTTAAAAAATCTTTCTAAAGATACCTCACTTATACTTGTACGAATAGTAGTCTATGGGTGGAGAAAAAAGGATGTTGACTCGACAAATAATATATATGATAATAATGATAAGGATAATGGTAATGGTAATGATAACGATAACGATAGCGATAACGATAACGGTAATGATAATAATAGTGATAATGATAGCGGCAGAAAATGAAATAATAACAATAACTTTAAAATTAACAATAACAATAATAATAATGAATTATTAGCTATCTTGTTGGCATGATGATGTTGCGAATTTCCTGTTATATCCTACTTAATACAACGAGTACACCATTAATAAGCGTCTATACGAATTAGATTCAAAATTTTTAAATTACATTTGGAATACGTAAGTGAACATTAACTACCGTCACTGAATAAATTTCTGTTTTCATTGTAATTTGAAATTTTTAAAAGTTAATTTTGCATGCATCGCGGAAAATTTAACTTTGATTTTCAAAAAAGTGTAAAATATGAAAGTTAGACTATTATTTTTCAAGACAGTTGTTTTCAAAATCGTCAGCGTATTTCACAACATAACGTATCTCTAAGTTATAACCAAACTCGATTTGGGTCCAAATTTGACACAAATTGGCACAAGTTAAAGGAACTGTGATTGCAGTTAGATTCACTTTTATAATTTATTCAGTGTAATTTGAAAATTTTAAATATTTAATTTTGCAGTTTTTAACGTTGATTTCGTAGGTGACGTCGAAACAAAAATATATTTTTAAAGTAAGACTTTAAATGGATTTTTTGCTGTATAACGAATTTCTTAAAGCTATTATCAAAATATATGAACCAAGTTTGAATCTCCAAAATTACAATCGTGAGAAAATATTAACTTTGTCAAAATTATGTTTTCTCTTAAAAAATATCATCGTTAATTCTTCAGAAGTGATAAATAATTGAGGAAATGTAAGAACAAAGTAAGGAATGTTAAGGAACCATTAGGTTACGTAGAAATGACTACTGGAATCACGTGATAAATTAAAATCTGAAAATTCATATAATACCACATAATACAAAATACTTATTATGTAGTAGTTACGTTACGTATAAAGTGTAGTTAAATAGCGTTTAGTGAACTGAATAATAATCCATACTGATATAACAATTCATAAATAACAATAAATTCTATTATTAGGCCTAATAAATTGTTCGAAGCTGGGCCTATAGAAGGAAGTTCTACTACAAAAAAAGCTTATCATACAATTTTCAGTGTTTCTAAAGTGCAAATGTAATTATGAATACATTAAAAACAACAATTTAAACTTCAAAGTTATTAAAGACTCCAAGTGTTGCCCAATTAATTGCACCGTGCTTGCTAATTTGTTAAATTTAAACACAAACTCTGTCGAACAAAGTACAAACTTGAGTTTTTATTTTTCTTAAAACTTTTTTTTCAAAAAAAAACTTGTACAACTGTAACAGTGATACATTAAACTTGCCTGGTTGTAGGCGGAAATATGTTCTTTCGCCATTTGTTTTAATAGGATTTTTAGAGATTTAAGGATTAGTAGTGACGTCAAATGCGCCAAGTAGGTGCGCAGTAAACCTGCAGTTATCGATTACTTTTGTCGAGTGTCATGGCGCCAGCGGCAAACTCACTTATTTGTTTAGCTAGATCTAACGCACACGCAAATGCTTATTAAAGAATTTCTACGGGAAAATAACCTATAGGATCGCCATTATGGTAAGACCCAAACCTGCTACCTTGAAACGAGCGCCAGTTCTCACTTCTAGATCATTTTTTGAGGGATATTTAATTGTTTTAAAATTATCTAGATTTTAAAAATTTTGGTCTTAAACAAAACGTACACGTTGGTTTCCAAACAATTGAGATTTGACAATAGCTCACTTTCACAGAAAAATTTGAAAATTCGAAAAGGTCTAATTTTTAGGATCGTCTATACTGATTTTGTTGAACTTTTGTCTTTAATTTAAAATTTTTAGTAAAAATAAAATAAAAATATATTATGAGTGTTGAAATTGCCTAAAATATTTGAAAAGAATCCAGAAAACACAACGATATGATTGAAATTTAAAATAATTAAAAAAGTGATCAAAAAGTTGACTAAATCTTTAAAAAAAAGACTAATTAAAACAAACAGGTATAGACTAAATGTTTTTTGTATAATTTATTTTATTTTTGCTTTTTAATTTTTAGTTTTTGTTTTTAGTAGGCCTGATGAACTATAAACGTCACTTTTTCGTTTTACTTTAAATTCTGTGTGTGTGTGTGTGTGTGTGTGTGTGTGTGTGTGTGTGTGTGTGTGTGTGTGTGTGTGTGTGTGTGTGTGTGTGTGTGTGTGTGTGTGTGTGTGTGTGTGTGTGTGTGTGTGTGTGTGTGTGTGTGTGTGTGTGTGTGTGTGTGTGTGTGTGTGTGTGTGTGTGTGTGTGTGTGTGTGTGTGTGTGTGTGTGTGTGTGTGTGTGTGTGTGTGTGTGTTTGTATAAGGGATAAATATTTACTATGACAGTGCCTAACTGTATATAAGTGGAATCTGATCGATATGGCCATTGCATATAATGTTACCAAATCAGGGTGCAAGTTATGCAAAATGAATACACCCCTGTATTGAAATCACCGATACTCTGCCTTGGTTAATGCAACGACAAAGATGCACACAAATATCTGGTTGATGTCGAGTTTTTTGGAACCATTCTGTCTTTCACGGTGGAAATCTTTAACTTAGAATTTGTTTACATAGTCATGAATTATGAATATAGTCCAAATTTCATGAAAATACCTTGAGCCTATTTAAAGAAATCTATACATTTTTGATGCGATAACAAAAGGCGAGTGAAATTTAAGCAAAATCCAAAGCAAAAATCGATTTTAACAGTTTTTTGTAGTTGCACTACAAATACCTCAAATTATTGCTGCACGCATCTGTTTCGCTGACGTAATGATAGCGAATTTGCAAAAGTAAATTTTTTATCTTTGCCTTTTTTAGAATTCTAATTCCACCAACACAATCAGCACTATGTACTAACATTTTAAACTTTCAAATTACAATTAAAATACAAAAATGAACTCCGACTGCCCTCAAAATTAAAATTCCTAATTTCAACGGATTTTGAACATTAAAAATAATAATGAATGCAATCTTTTGTAATGCTGATTATGATGGTGAAATCTTACTTTCAAAAACTTTTAATGCTAAACCGTTTTGAGTTTTTATAAAATTGAAATACCCGCCATTTTGAAACTGTTAAACGAATTGTTTTTAGTTAACAAACTTGTATAAGTTATTATCAAAATAGTTTTTTTTACCAAGTTTTAATTAAATAGGACTGAAATTGCGAACGTGAGCATACTACAAGCGCACACACACGCACGCACGCACACACACACACACACACACACACACACACACACATATATATATATATATATATGTGTGTGTGTGTGTGTGTGTGTGTGTGTGTGTGTGTGTGTGTGTGTGTGACACATATAGTAAATATATGTGTACATATATTTAGAGGGCAGGATCAGGGTCTGGGCTTCACGATGGCGCTCAAATGGTTTATTTTCCAATGGAAATTCGCTAAAGAATATCAAAGACGTTTTTCCATAACCACTCTGCATATGATAAAAGGAAACATAATTGAGCTTGGTCTGTTCACTTGTGTATTCTGTAAAGACATGAACAAACGATTGCGCAATCAATCCGCATTGATTGCAAAGGATGATGGTCTATATTTATCCCAACCTCATTTCTAAACAGCCTGCAATAAACTTGGATGGTGGGACAGTATAGGCGGGTCGTATTGTGCAACTAGAAGATAGTAGTGACATCTGGTGACGAATTGTCGCATTGTTGTTGCCTCGCTTGCGCAATGAGCTTACGCAATGCTAAATTGTTAGTACAATTACAGTGCCGTTATAATATTTGTAACTGTATTCCTTATTCGTAACGAAGTCATAATGCAAGCACTGTATATTTATATGTTGCAGACAGAGTCTATAATTTCTTAACAGATTAGAGCAGGCAAAGAGGAGCTACACTGAATGCGTGGAAGTTTGTTATTGTATAAAAATAATCTTGGCACTCACCTGTCTCGCTCACGTAATTTCCAAAAGTATTTCGTTTTGAAACTCTGATTTCATCATCATAAAAAGCAATACAAACTACATAAATTAGCATTTTATATCTTTAAAATGGTTCTGAAAATTCAAAAGTAAACCCTCACCGCCGTCAAATAAAATTTCTTTAAAAGCTTATTACGTTGGCGAAATCAGTTACTTAAAAAATTGCAAGAAAAGAAGTTAGACCAGAACGTAATGGAAACGCTGCTATTTTAAAACTGATTACCGACATTGGCTGGGTAACGTACTTGTCTAAGCTATCACTAAATGTCAGAAGCTACAATGATAGCAGACACTTCTTAAAATTAACTTTATCGCATTTTATCCAAATTTCCATCACGTAATCTGAAAAAATCATACTTCTCCGTACAAAAACATTTTAAGTAACAAAATTTTTGGTTTAAAAGAAAACAAAACATAACCATAACCGTTTTCGGGTTTGTTTTCTATAGCCCCGAACACACACACACACACACACACACACACACACACACACACACACACACACACACACACACACACACACACACACACACACACACACACACCTTAGTCTTACCCATGCACGCAGGGGATGGACCTTACTTCACTAGTTATTCACTGCTGTAGAAGTGAGCAAGTTATCTACCTGGAATTATCTCCGAATCCCTGATTTTATGAAGAAACTAGGGCTGGAATATTTCAGAAATATGGAAACGGGGTACAATTGATCTAAAAAAAGCGATCTACAAAGGTACATAGTAACAAATATTCATAGTAAGTAGAAATTCATTCGTTCATTTCTGGATTGATGCAATAATTTATTTGACTTTTCTATTAGACAAAGATTATTAAAATACAATCTGCAGATTAAAAGTAATATCGGCAGATTTAAATACTGGAATGAAAAGCTCTGTTTAAAAAATCGGTTAGGAAAAGCATTTTAAATAGACGGAGGTTTGAGCACAGGCTCTAAGAAATTTGTATCTACGTTTTGTTTCGTAAAGCTGTGCCTACGTTGTGTACGTATACGTGTACTCGAAAGTATTCAGAAGGGAAGACCTTATTGGACAAGTTGCTCCCTAGGCTGCAATATACATTGGAAACAAGACCCATACGCAATGTGTCACTATTGTATTGCGATACAATTAGGCATTTAGGTATTTCACCTGACTATATATTGAAATCACTTACAAGTATGTACAACTTTATAACTTTCTTTAAAACATATTTGAAATGAACGCTGGCCTCTAAATCACTCTTTAAGATGTATTTAAAAATATATATATATATATATATATATATATATATATATATATATATATATATATATATATATATATATATATATAAAATATATATATATATATATATATATATATATATATATGTGTGTGTGTGTGTGTGTGTGTGTGTGTGTGTGTGTGTGTGTGTGTGTGTGTGTGTGTGTGTGTGTGTGTGTGTGTGTGTGTGTGTGTAATAAACATGACAATAAAACGTAACAAAGTACTTCCGTTCCGATCCCAACAGCATCAGAGAGAAAGCTGCCACACCATAGACTTTTACATGGCAGACAGATAGGCAGTGTGGAGGATTGCGAAACCAGGATTGCTAGAACACTTTAGAATAGAGAAATAAGGTGAACTAATAATTAGGAGGGACTACGCCCGTAATTTATCAGCTGTTTGGAGGACTGCACTCGTGTTCATACTGAATGCAGTCGTGCTACGTTCATAGCACTATACGTAATCAGTAGAGCTAATGTGAATTAATGGCAGGTCAATCTGAGTCAGCTCAAGCCAACCTATTTTCTATGTGTCATATGACGATTATAAAAAGAACTGGAAAAAGAAATTTCGCTTCATAATTGGAACGTTTCCATAATTGGAACCAATTCGAAAATGCTAAATTCGATTTTAGGAAAACGTCGGAACAGTGTTTATTGTAATGATGTACTCCGGTGTTTAATGTCCATCAGTGGAGGAATACGTGCTATTGACATGTTACATACTGGGTGTTCAAAAAGTCACAAAAACGTATAAAACAATGTTTTCTTCATTTTTGAATGAAGGTAACTATTCAAACAAATGACGGTTTTGTTCACCTGTTACTCGTTCATTTAACGTTTATTTTATTGTTACTTTTAGTCACTGTTTTCGCA
This sequence comes from Callitettix versicolor, assembly GCA_022606455.1. NCBI lineage: Eukaryota > Metazoa > Arthropoda > Insecta > Hemiptera > Cercopidae > Callitettix > Callitettix versicolor. The sequence continues at coordinate 57,290,240 of CM040186.1, read as the reverse complement.
TCGAACAAAACAACCCTGTTCAATTAAAAAAAAAAATGGTTTACACATTGCAGCAGACGATACTCATTGTCACTCTGAACAAGTGACTTCAAATGAGTCTGACTTTTCTTGTGAGGACAACTTTAGGATGCTTCTCAAGAAACTCACTCTCACACCACTCTCCAATTTCAATGAAAAGTCGAAAGAGTATTGCTGTAAATTTTCAACAAACGTTACAACATGTTTTTAAGGACATCAACTTCGTAAGTTGTGTGAATCGTCTAGTGCGGCTTGTAACTAACTCTTACAACAAAGTAACTTTCTTATTTTCATAAAACGGGGTTTTCTTAACACTCTGTTTTACATAGACTACTGTGTAGCACGAAATTAAGAAACATTGACATATATTATTTTAAGAGTTACTATCATCCCAAAATTGTCTGTACTAGTTTGTAATTGAATTTTCATAATATACGATCTTCTCGTATATTACTTGTTATGTATATGAGAATATTATATATATATATATATATATATATATATATAATAAACATGAAAATAAAACGTAACAAAGTACTTCCGATCCCAACAGCAACAGAGACAAAGCTGCCACCATAGACTTTTACTGTATTGTTAAACCCTGGTTAACAAATACAGGGTTTATTTGTTTTTTTCAACGATTAAAAAATCTCAAGTCAAGTTAAAAAAAATTAAAGAAGTGCATTTAATGAGTAAATAGAAATAGTAGCCTACTTCAAGTTAAGAAGAACTTTTTGTAAATAAATAATCAATATACATTTTCAGTTTCTAAGTAAATTTTATTAATAACAACAATGTAAGAGACGTAATTTCTCAAAACTAGTTTAACAGATTTACTTCGAAGTTATTCATACCTTTGTAATTCTAACTCAATTAAGCAATTAAACAAATTTTAAAATGTATGCAAATTACTGTTTACAAAAATGGAAAATCTGATTAATTTCATCAGTTTTTCCATCATGATTGTTCTCTAATTAAAATTCGAGATGAATTTCCAAGCCGATATTCATGTAGAATGTTTTACAGTATTCTGTTCTTTTAGTAAACTCACTTTCAATTTGTAAATTTTGAATACATTAATGTGTCTTTCAAATTTTTTAACATTTTAATTAGAAGTAGCTTAAGCCCTTTGGAAGAATTTTATTTTTTTATTTTGGATTTTTCCTTCAGCAGCTTCTTAATTTTGAAGGTACTTTGATAATCTTAAGAACCCTATGGATAGCGTAGAGAAGAGATAGGCTAGTAATGTCTGTTCTATAACAAAACCAAACCATACGTAGCCTAAAGGTTATCTTCAAAAGTGAAAATCTGTTAAAACTTTGACGTACTGAGTTTTTTTAAAAGGTTCACAATACTTTCTATATACTGCTTGGTTTTGTGAACCTTGGTACGATCAATGTTTTAGACAAATTTAATTCTCGCAACAGTACAAAGGGATTTAAATCGAGTTGTTTGTATTGTACAAGAAATCCATTTACAGACTAGCTTAACCCGGATTGCATTCGCAGAGTGTAGCCTAATCTGGGAAAGCAATTCAAAATGACGTCGCTAAAAGTTTTAAAACAACTTGTTCCTTACAAACAACGGCCATTGTTCGCTTCACGAAGTTTAGCGAAGTTTATTTGAAAGTTGGGCTTGGTATTTTCCTGCCCGAACTTCCCAAAGTACTTGCTTTATTGCAGACGTATTTAACTAATAACGATAAATAAAGTATTCTCTTTAAACTTTATACAAATGACAAATAAGTAGTTATCTCTTATCTAAATGTTTTTTTAAACTTTACCTAAATTGTATTTTTTTACTTGTAACTCTACAATTATCAAATTTTAACAGATTTGTTTTAAGAACTTCAATTGCCAAAAGTGACAGTTTCGTAAATGCTTTTTTTATTTAAAATTCATACTTGATGCCAGTTAGACTAATGAGGACGGGTGACGTAGCGCGGATTCGTTGGACGTCCGTCTTTACTTAGATGTCATTCCTACTGCAGTAAACAATACTAATATTGGCTACTCGAATTGTTTCAAATTTTAAAAGAAAGAGTTTTTGAATAATCCATTTGTTACTTTTTGGGATCCTAGCTACGCTAATCTAAATTTTAAGAAAAGAAAATGGATAAAATTTTAAAAATGTTACGTTTAAACGTAACAAACGGAAATTTCAACGGCAGGAATTTGATTTGAACCTACATACAGGTCCGAGTTCCAGGAAATTTGTACACTTCCCGCTATCCTGTCGACTGAACTACAACGCCTCTAGTGTAAGAATTTTAACAAGAAAAAAATAATTGGTGTTTATAAAATTTTTCTTATTTTAAGTAGTAATCAGAAATTGTTTAGAGAATGAACAAAATTTTAATACACTTTTATCCCAAAACTGAATAGCAATTTTAATAATTATTTATTGTTATTTTCGTTAATTAATTGATGTAATTTTTAAATAAATTTAATTTCCATGGAACAATAAAAAACTAAGGCTACTGAGAAAAACTGTCGTAAGTTCATTCCTGTGCCTCTCTTTAATGCAAACAGAAGGGCCATAATAGGGAGCGTCGAGGAGAGAGTTTTACCAGCCTGAGCTAAAAAATGTCCGCATTATTGACATATTTTTGGAGTAAAACATTTTAAAGAATTTACGATTTTAATCAGGATGGCAGCGTCAATAACTAACTTCAATATTTAGATTTAGGCTTTAAAGGCACATTTTTGTTTTTCCTTCAAAACTCCTTCTCCTATTCACTTCGCACCCTAAATAATGAGGGACCTTTAGAATCACCTGTGCAGCCAAAAGAAAAGTACCAAAACTGTCTCTTTTAATAAAGAATTTGTGCGCCTAATATGCACAAAGCAACCTTTGAAAACGTAACAACACAGGAGGAAAACCAGTTTTCAAACTGCAGCTTGAACACATAAACACATAAGCAAACATACATTTAAACATATAAACAAACACACATATAAACACTAAACAAACACGCGTATAAACGCACAAACAAAAACAACACAAAAACAACACACACACACACACACACACACACACACACACACACACACACACACATATATATATATATATATATATATATATATATATATATAAACTCATAAAAAACAAATATAAACGGACAAACCGACAGAAATCAAGTAAAACACCATTTGTTTTGAAATCAGGAGAACTGGAAAGTTATTTATATTTATTACTTTTTTTTTAATTTTAAAAATCTATATTTTTTAAATTGGTACTCCGTATATAATAAATTAAGTAATAAAGTTAGTCCATTTCGAAATTGAAAAGAAAATTCAGTTATTGAAACACGAAGCCAATGCCTTTGGGATGTTGTAATTATTTTTTAGATCAGTACAATTTAATTTCCTTGGAACAGTAAGAGCATTAAAATATGGTCGTTAAGGGACGCTGAAGGACAGCTGTTGTAAATTCATCAGCGAAATCCACGGCCTCTGTAATCCCTCAGGAGTCCTAGATGTCGACGAAGACCATTGAACTGATTTAAAATTAGGTAGAAAAATAAAATAACTGATTTTTTACGATTCTTACTTTTGTGTTATGTTTTTAAAGACAATATCATAATAAACAAACTCAATATTTTTCACTTCGACATTTTCTTCAAAATTTCACGGTTGTTCTGATAACCGTGTGATAAATTTTAATGTATCTGAAAGGCTGGGTACGTGAAGAGTTGAGTGAGGTTAGGCAATATTGTTTCGACATGAACGTGTCAATTCCAGTTGTAATAACATTTCAAATAGCAGCCATTTTGAAATTGGTGAACGGATATAGCTGGCTTATTTGTCCAAACTGTTCAGTCGGATCGAAATGGTGAACTCAAATGTTTGAAAATACACGTTCATACTTTTAGCCCCCCCCCAAAAAAAGGCATGGCCCTAATTTCAGGTCTTAGTCGATGGAAGTTCAAGTAGCTGATTTTAGAAGGGAGCCTTGCTTATAAGCAATTTATGTTTAATTTTAAGTTGAACTTTTCATATATACAAAGTTAAGAAGTGTTTTAATTTTCAAAATCCGTTGAAATTAAGAGAAGCTTACAAGTAATTTAACGGCGGTCAGGGCTCATTTTCGTGTTTTAAATATAATTTAAATGTTTAAAATGCTAGTAGAGGTTTTTGTGATGATTATGACAAAGAAAATTAATTTTGGAAATTGTCTTCCATCACGTCAGCGAGAAAGCAGAGTGCAGTGTTTATTAATTTAATGTTTTATTAACACTTTTCTAATTAACTCCATTATCAAAACCTAATTCAGTACGTTTTTATAAGTTTCGATAACAGAGCTAACCCGAAACACATCAACAAATTAAAAATTGGCAAAGCTTGGCTAAGTACTTAACAAAATAATAACAATTCTGGCAGAAATTTCAACGACCTAATAAGTTCAAAATATTGGATTCCTAACCGTCTACATTTCTGTAGTTTCAATACATGGTTATAATTACAGTTATAAAATTACTTACTTGATTACGTCATTCAGGTTTACAGTTAATATTTACATAAGATTAGGCCTCTAGCTGAGCAGTGTTCTTGTCAGCTGTTTTATCCTGAGCACCTTCTAACCAGTTATAAATAAACACTTTCAGTTAATGTACGTGCAATGTAATGTAAGTACGTGTTATTGCGTGTAATGACCCCGTGTAATGTTTTATCACCTCGCTATGATAACACGCAGCTGTCTCGCTCAAGAAAACCAAATAACATCAGTGTATTTTCATCTTATGATTTCACATCACATCCAGAATTACAATCATCCAGTGCCTACCATTAAATTTACATTGAAAATACAAAACTCAACTCTGACAGCTTTCAAATTAAATTTCATAATTTCAAAACAAAGTCCGAAAAATCATTACGGTAAACTTGGCACACAAATTTATTTTTTAATCATAAGATCGTTAACGAGTAAATATCATTTAACAGTTTAATTACGGCGGCATTTTAAATATTTAAAAATTGATTACTTTGTGTTTTAAATATTTGTGAAAATCTGATTTTGCCACCATAACCAAGGTCAACAACTGCATTAATTTGCATTTTGAATTTTCGAAACAAGTTGGAATTTAAAACTTTGATTTCACGGCGGTCAGGGTTCATTTTTTTTCAATATATAATTTCAAATCCTAATATAAATAGATATCAATGTTGAATTATATTGATGAAATCAGAATTTCAAAAAAGTTTAACATTAAAGAAATAGTTTTGGAAATTCCCTTCAATTACGCCAGCGAGGCATTTGCATGCCACGATTTTTTTCGTAATAGATCATTGTTTTTTACTTCATTAATTGTTTCGTTAATTTTAATTTTGTCACAATTCTTCAACTGAAGTTTGTGCAATGCTTTGTACCATTTGTGAACCATTTCCAATTAATTATTTCTTGAACAAATTTAAATTGAAACGATCAGTTGACATGTTTTAAGATAGTGGGAAAATAAAGCAAACAAATTGCAAAATCTTTCTGTATAATTTTGTTTCACAATCTGTTCTGGCTTTATGAAATACTAACTAGGTAACCGTGGTTGGCTACTTTATTTTTATATTAAATCGAACAAACAACATACAATCAAATGTTATAAATTAGCTCCAAATGTTATACATTAGCTCCAAATGTTATACATTAGCTTCATATGTTATACATTAGTTCCAATGTTTTACATTAGCTCCAAATATTATACATTAGATCCAAATGTTGTACATTAGCTCCAAATGTTATACATTAGCTCCAAACGTTATACATTAGCTTCATATGTTATACATTAGTTCCAATGTTTTACATTAGCTCCAAATATTATACATTAGCTCCAAATGTTATACATTAGCTCCAAATGTTATACATTAACTCCAAATGTTAAATATTAGATCCTGAAGATGTGTAGCCCTAGCAATAACTACAGAGGGCACTGTAAGCCGCATTGCAATAATTAATGCAACTGTTAAACAATTATTACTTAAATTTGACGATAGAAATTTCAAAGGAAACTTAAAGCACAAGTAATGCAAAATTTCATTACAATCCGCACATTAGTTTACATTTCTACTCCGGACAAATACACCAACTTTTGCCATATAAAACAATAGAGGACGAATGGAAATCTAATTACAGACTAATGTTTCTATGGTATTTTATGTTACTCTCGACCCACACTAACAGCGCAATGGCGTGTTTAGGTGAACGTTATTTCTTGTGACAAATGAACAGTTTCTATCATCCATACGACAAGTAATTTATCTCTAAACCGTATGTAAGGCGTCACAACACGAGCCATACATTCGTCATGCCAAGTAAATTCTGTGGCGAGAGGCGATAGTACAGGGTGTTTTAGAACTTCTGGCTCCACTACTTAAATGCTTATCGCCTTATCGTAATTCCTATATTTGATTTTGTTGAATATTTTATTGTAATCTCTTAGAAAATTTGCAACCTAATTGTTTTAAAATGACTGTTAAGATATTTGATTTTAAGTTTTGAAAATGAAATATTTACAATGTTACACGAAAGCAGTTTTTGTTCCTAATAAGCGATTCTTAGCTTAGCTTAACATTATTGTACGTACTTTCTTACTTCACTCAGTTGAAACATAATAAACTTAGATTTTGGTATTCCCAGCAAAATCCTTTCAACTGTTTCAAAAGGGCGAGCATGCAAAGCTCACTGAAAACATAGATTTTGAGTTACACATTTTTGAAAATCGAATTTCAAATTTTATGGCTAATTAAGATAGTTAAATCTGTTTTTGAAATAATTGTATGACAAAAAAATAAAGTTTGAAATTAGCCTCCATCACGTCAGCGAGACAGATGAGTGTAGCATTCAAATAAGATTTGACATGGTTAAACCAATTTTTGTTGGTAAATTTGTCCAAGCCGTTGCCGAAATATATTGATTGGTTTGATTCAAAGCAAGCACGTGCTCATACACACACATACATAAATACCATAAAAACTGATAACCGCTCCAAAAGGTTCATTGGAAAATGAGCTATTGAAGCAGCCGTTACGGTATACTTAAAAACTTAAAATGAGCACCGATCCTGATATCCTGATTACTTTTTGAGGGGAGGTCATTAAATTTATATATATATATATATATATATATATATATATATATATATATATATATGTGTGTGTGTGTGTGTGTGTGTGTGTGTGTGTGTGTGTGTGTGTGTTAGCAACTCTAAAAAATTGAGACTCTAGGTATTTCTCTCTGACTGCACGTAGCCAAATATTTATGTAAATGTCACTTGTAATAATCGTGGCACACAGCTGTCTCGCTGACGTAATAGAAGCAAATTCCCAAAAGTATTTATCTTACCTTTTTTAAATTCTAATTTTACCATCACGATCGGATTTAAAATCTGTATAGGTTTTAAAGTTTCAAATTACCTTGACATTATGAAATGAAGCCTGACCGCAGTCAAATAATATTTCATAATCTCAAAGGTTTTTGAATATTCAAAAGCTATTTTATGCAGTTTTAACGCTGGTTGCAATCGTGAACACAGTTAAAAAAATAGGACAAAAATCTTATAAATTTTATAACTATTGAACGAATTTGGTTTTTGTACGAACTCGTACAAGTTATTATCAAACTAAAATTCGAATGTGAGTGTGCTAACGTGTATATAGACTATATATATATATATATATATATATATATATATATATATATATATGAAAAAAGTGATATAGAGTTCAGGATCGGTGCTCATATCAAGGTTCCAGATCTAGGTCTACCATGATGGCCGCTCCAATCGTTCGCTTTCAAGTGAAAATTCACTTATGAAATAATATAGAATAAGAATTATTTTTAAAATATTTGACAAAAAGAACAATTAAACAAAAATTTGCAGTAACGGTTGCTTTTACTGCTTTTATTCAGTTTGCTTTGAGAGGACTAAGCTTTACATTCTACAGAGCAAAGAAGTATAACTTAACTCCACTGCAGTAGTGTACGAAGTATTTTTAATTTGTACAGGTTCAAAGTTGCAAGTTGAGTGCAGTGCAAGTCCAGAAATTTATTTCAAGTAGGCTAAAGACAAATTTACATTTGTTGCCTTTACAACTAGAGCGTTTACAGTTGAATAATAAATATTTAAATTATTAACGAGCGCGATTGTACGCCAGCGCAGCCATCACAACTATTAGATTTGAGCATTAACAGTTAAAAATATGTTCTTTAGTATCGTTTGTGCATAATTTCAATTCATTAATCAAACCAACAATACAAGTCAACAATGAACAGTTATAACTTGATTATTTTAAAATATTCACTTCTGTCAGCCAGTCACTCCAAACTGCACACAATTATTAGTCACAAAATATTTTTTATTCATTTAACGCTTTAGATTTTATAAGATTTACAATGTGAAATTGTTCTATAATGTATTCAATACAACAAAGTACTAAAAATAGTTGTGTCGTAATGGTTGCGTTACAGAATATTGAAGGCGCTAGAATTAGTTACACGTTTAAATACAATTACAGCGTTTAAATAACATTCGTTGGTATATTTATTACATTAAGTAATCGAGCATTTATTGACACTGTTTTTTCTTTATAACTATAGGAAGTGTGTAAAACGTTTGGTGATTGTGAAAAATCGATCTTGAGATATTGATGAATACTCCCTGCAACTTGAGTCTGTACAATATTTTCTTTGAACTCATCGCTAAAAACGTAAATAATCCACATATTTTGATTAAAGTTTGCACCAAATTTAAGCTCTTTTGAGTAAAAAGAATTTAAATATTGACAAAAATTGTATTTGTCTAAAATCGGTCAACATATTTTACTCAAAATGTTACTAAAATGAATTCTGTAGTAGTCCTATTTAAACAAAACGTTTGAGTCACTATTTGTTAAAAAAACAAAAACAATCCAGTTTTGAAGGTATTGACTAAGTTAATACAGAATATCAGCTTAAGAGCTTGTGAACTTGTCGGCCATATTGAATTTATTCCCTAAAAGTCTATTTTTTAATATTGACAAACAGCTAAATAATCTGTAACGTTAATTAACATTAGCCTTATGGGGGATAGTTTCAATATGGCCGTAAAAATCACAGACTTAATTTCTAAGATCTTCTCTTAAGATTTTGCCTAAACATGGCCTTTGTGTGTTTAAAAAGTACAGAAATATATCTTGACCGTCGTCTAGTTTATTTTATTATGAAATTTGAAATTAAAAAAACGCTTAGGTTTGCAGATTTCATCGCTGATTAAAGGCAGCGAAATCATATTTTAAAAAAGTGTGACACAAAGCTAGGCTATAATTTTTCAAGCTTGTAATGTCTACAATTTAGAGACGTTTGAAAACATTTTGTGGGATAACGAACTTGTCAAAGAAATTTTAAAATTCCTTAACATATTTTCAAAACGTGAAGATCAAGCACAAGTCAGGGTCCCTGTTCTGGGTCGTAACTGTGATGAAAATGCGCTAAATAAGGCGGTCAAGGTTTCTGTGATGGCAAACAATATTTATTTTGCAAAACAAATACCGTCTTAATTATTGTGCAATTATTTTACACATTTTTTGGCACAAAACAAACAGAATAATTGCTACACGCAGCTGTTTCGCCGACATTTAAACTAGGCCTACTACGTATAAAAACTAACGACATTTAAGAACACAAAGTAAATAAAAATGTTGATTGGTATGGAGCAAAATTGGCACAAAAATTGATTTTTATAATCCAGGAAAGTTCATTATTTCAAAATTCAAAATTGCTGTTATAGAATATCTTCAGAAAATAATCATTTTTTCTAATATATTTTTGAAAATCTGATTTTAAAATTTGTTTAAATTTTATTATTAAAATTGCTTTTACCGATTAACAAACTTGTCCAAACTACTCCAATTTTGAAGATGAATATAAATCTTTGCGCTCAGTTTAAATTAAATCGAAACAAAATTGCTAACACGTATCAATATTTTATTTACAATAGTATAGCGTTAAAAATATGTTCACTGTTATAAAAAATTATACTAAACAAATGTTTTAAATAATCAAATTCTAACTAATCCATAACGTCTTAACAGCCTATCACTTTACTGTTAAATATTCTCTTTATAAATTAGTTGCCCATTATAGTACTTCCATTTATCACCCGCCCCTCTTACCACTTATGTGTTCCACCACTTACCTCTGAAATTAAACATTGCTTCTTCCCCGCGTCGTGAAGATATTATGCAAACATTCACATCCTTTTCAAAAAAACAATTATTAAAAATAATATTAAAGGAATAATCTTCACAGAAAATCTGTTTTTACAAATAACTAGTAAATTTCACGCGCGCTCGCGCAAACACACACACACACACACACACACACACACACACACACACACACACACACACACACACACACACACACACACACACACACACTTAGTGGAATACTGTATCTGGGTCAATTTGATTGCTGCTAGTGGATTCTTAATTGTTTATTGATATTTCGGCTGCTGTTTGTATGTCACCTTTTTGTTGAAATATAAGTAACAACACATAATTTCAAAACTTATTTTTTCCAAATTCAATTTTGCAAAATGTTTTCAAAAGGTTTTTCCTTTGTTTTCCAGATTTTGGTATCATTAAATAGTTACTGTATTTGGAACCTCACCGAGCAAATATTCCCGTGAACAAATTCGGGAAGACAGTTCATCTTATTTGGATAAATACTGAACATTGAAATTAATTTTCGAGAAAAACCCTTTTACCGTTTATTATACGTAACTGTTCGCAGTCAAGGACCTAGAGTATATTGTTTTTTCAAGCCAACATTCTAAAACCGTTAAAATGCCTCAAAATGAAAATTTGTTGTAGGCCTGTACTCAAGATTAATTTCCAGACAACTTTCAAATATTTCGCTTGGTCTGTCTGTCTGTCTGTGTATAAAAAAAGTTATAAGCACGAAAGCAGGAGAAATATACAATCGATACCTTAAAATTTTTAACACTAAACCAGAACTGCTTGGCATTATTGTGCTATATTGGGTAACGTACGGTTATTTCGAGTGACATCAGATTTAATGGATATTTTGCTCTATATCCGAATATGCCAAATTTTTTCGCATCAAAAAACTCTTCAGATGTCTTTGTTTTGTCTGTTATGAGCCATTTTGTAATTTACAATTTATACTTTATATGTTATAATATTATTTTTGTTGTTGATTTTTGTATTTATGAAGATACTTTTACAAAGAGTTTAATATAAGATAAAACACATTTCGTAAAGATTCTTGTCTTTTTAATTTTCTCCTGAAATCTACGAATTTTTGTAAAACAAGTACAGATGACTGAACACGATTAATGTGGTATTTTGTTTAACTCAACAATCATGTGTCGAAATATATGCATGTGGGAAATGTTTTAATTTCAAGAAAGTTATTTTAAAATATCAGGTAAGAATACCATCCAGCAGTGATCGTTGGTTGGTCGGTTGGGGGGGGCTCAACTTATGTACAATGAAATTATCGGGAAAAGTCACAATAACGAGAGTCTTCTATATGATGAATGATAGGCCAAGAAGAAAGCGACTCGTTCTTCAAAGTCACTCCCTCGAAAACATAAAAGTCCGACGACTTAAGGCATTAAAAACTTCCCCTTTTTTAAAATAAACTTTTTCTGTACTTAAAAAGGATTACAAAGACGCGTCTAAACTTGTTCGGGTAAAACAAACTGAAAGCCTGCTTGGAAAGAAAAAGAATTAACACAAAGTTTTGTTTCCGTAAAGATTATTTTCACAAAATGATAAGATGTCAAAGTGAAGTGAAAACATCACACAGAAACGTACAACTCACGCTTGGCGAATCTGTGGCTTACTTAAATATGAACGGTTTCGTTATTAATCTGGTAATGTTAAAAGAATTACAAGTTCTTATCCATAAAATAACGTGTCCTGACTGATTCATAATCAACGTACAGCCAATATTACAATAGCTACATACCTAAAATGTTGAGGGTTAATTAATTTTGTAACGTACAAGCGCACTGGGAAAGGGTTTTTTGAGAAACATAAAGCGATAAATTCACCCTTCAAAGTTTTTTTTACCTTATAAAAATTCTTTCTTTTCGTAAAAAATGTTGAATAAAAACGAAATTTTAATTAAGTTCCATTATTGGTTTATATGGACAAGTTTTTAATAATTACATTTAAATAAACAGATATTTATTTAGGATTGGCCTACAGAGTGAGTAAGGATTTTTTTACTTATGAGTTATAAACTATCTACTGAGGTTTATAACTAAATCTGCAAACTAAACTTTAAAGCGATCTGATGGTAGTAGCCTACATAAAGTTTTAAGACAAATAAAGAAAGTTTTTGCAACGTTTGTGCAAGTCCTTGTTAAGGTCGCCAGGTATCGCAGAGCTCCGTTTAATACACCATTACGCCGGTATCATTCACTCCATCAGTACGGAACGCTTTACACGTTAGAGTTAGCCAATCTATGTAACTTTGTGTCATGAGCAGATAAATGAGTGCAGTATGAGCTAGAGATGCGGTGGGATCGCTAAACGTGTGTGCTACTCATCTCAACTGCCTCCGCCACTACTCGATAAGGCGTCGGTGCACGGAAGTATTGTTGGATGGCTCAGGACTCTTTTCCCGCAGACTATAAGTTCTGTAAGCAGGAAAGATGATGCAGAAACATTTCGCAAACTTTCCGACATGGAATGTTCAGCCTAATACTTAAAGGAAGGGGACGAATATTGTTCTTAAGCACACGGACTTGGTGTTGCTATAACACTTTGTGATATTTTGGTTCGTCGGATATCAACAAAAAAGCAAAAAAGCTGTAACAAGTGAAAAACAAACCATTATATCGGCTAACAGATTTTTCTCAAATTCCGACCGTGTATGGATGTTCGCCATTTAAGACAATAATGTATAAAATTTGAACGCTACAAGTTTGTGCTTTTTTGTTTTTCCAATTTATTACCTTATAGTAATTTTTTAAAATCTAAATTTGGCAAGTTGTGCTAAGTTTTTTCTGTATACTTTATAGTTATAAAATATTCGTTTGTTTATATAATATATAAAGGAAATATTATTACATTAATAAATTATTAAATAAGAACAGTAAAATCTCTGTTTTGCAACTCTTACATAAGATCAAACCGCTAATGAGAGATAAAGGTAATTACAAAAGCAGTAAAGTTTAATTAGTCATTTTTCGCAGTGATATAACCTCTTCAATTCGAGATTCCTACTTGAAAAAGAAAACAAGATGAAGTGGATTCATTACGCGTTGATTAGCCGGCAATCAGTCACTTTAAACGATATTTTGTTAAATTAAAAAAATTAAAATAAAACATTTTTTATTGCTATATTGTTAATATTCATATTAATGTGTTTTTTCTGGCACTATGTGTTTACTATTGGTGCACTAGTTGTAGTGGCTTGCTGTAAAATGTTGGAAATCCGGGAGAAATGTTGGAAGTCCGGGCGTTTATCAGGTCCGAGAGTACGGCAGTAATGCCTGGGCAGAAGTGAAATGATCTTGTAGCTTCATCCTGATTGGTGCGTTCTTTCTCTGGTTTTTGAGAAATTGTGTTTTCTGCCATAATTTTGAGTATAATTACACGTCGGAAATTGTTGTTGGGCAGTGAACCAATTCACTGCCAACATCCACCACAACTTGCTCGGGAGGAATCCAGACACATTTATACCGACGGAAGTCTTACTTTCTCATCACTAAGCCCGCGGCGGACCTGTTAAACGTCCGGACTTCCAACATGTCTCCCGAGGACTACAACAGCCTTATTGTTTTATAACAGGTCCGTAAGGTTCTGACTGAAATACAACATATTATAACAGTCATAACAAAATACGAATTGTCCACTTTTATAATTAATTTCTTACAAAAATTTTAGTTGCAAAACACGTAAAAATACAATAAAATTGTGTAACTTGTTTATTTGCACAAGCAATTAAAAATTATTATTGCTTTATGACTACTTTCCTGTATTAAGCCCTATAATTATTGTTGCCAGTGTACTTTATATCTGACATCTTCTAATTTTTAAAAAATAATAAAAACTTTTTTTACTTTTTTTTTGTTTATCTGATTTATTGAAGTGCCCGGTGGTCAAGTTCTGCTCTGTTGAAATTTTGTATAAGATAATATAGTAGATAATCATTGGGTCCGTGTTATTATAATTAAATCCAATTTTCTCACAAGTAAAATCCACCAGGCTCAAAAATGTTATAGGCCCTACTCCACAATTACATTATAATCGTTAGAGCAATTCCTTAGAAAAATGGACTACTATATATATATATATATATATATATATATATATATATATATATATATATATATATTATTATTATTATTATTATTATTATTATTTGCGCATAGACCCTGTTGGATCACGCAAAGCACTCCGACTCATGTCTTGTTCCTTCTAATCCTCCACACCTCCCTCATCCTGTCCCCATGGATCCTCTTCCGCTCCTCCGTCCATTTTACCCCTGCTCTCTTTGGGATTTCATTCTCTGGGACCTTCCAACCAAGCATCTTTCTCCTGTATGCGTTCCTGTCTTCAACATCTGTTGAGTCTATTCCTGCGTCATGTAGGTCTATTCTGTCTTGTGCGATCCACGACGTTGTTGATTTGACACCTTGTATATACTTAACGATTCTGTTGGCAAGTCTCGTTGTTGGGAGTCTACTGATGTGTCCATAGAACCGAAGCCTCCTTCTTCTGATATCTGCTGCCAAGTTCGATATCTTCTCTGTGGTCTTCCCTTCCGGGAGTGCAACCTGTATCCATCTTCTGTTAATCTCGGACCAAGGATCTTCCTCAAGATTTTGCGTTCTTCCTTCAAAATACCCTCCATGGTAGCTTTTGTGTGGAGTGCTAGCGTCTCGCTTGCATATAATACCTCCGGTTTTATGACTATGTTGTAGTGTCTGATTTTTGTGTGCGTCGACATACATCTCTTATTGTAGATATCACGCGTTATACCAAGAGCCCTCTTCATTCTCAGTAGCCGAACCTTTTGCGCAGCCTTCTCGCCACCTGTGGGTTCAAGAATTTCTCCCAGATATTTGAAGTGCTTGACTCTGTTTATCTTACCATATTTTGTGTTTAGTTCTTGAATATTTAATTTTGTACAGAAGAATTCGGTTTTTTTAAACGAGATCTGTAGACCGACCCTCTCTGCACATTCCTTTAGGACTTCTATCTGTTTAATCGCTGTTGTTTCATTATCTGTGAGTATGGCCAGGTCATCTGCAAAAGCTAGGCACGCTGATTTCTGATATATCTATCTATCTATATATATATATATATATATATATATATATATATATATATATATATATATATATATATATATATATATATATATATATATATATATATATATATATATATATATATATATATATATATATATATATATATGTATGTATATATACGTAGATTGCTGGTTTTCTTTTCATTGTAAAATAAACAGCAAGCACGTTGATAATCGTTATAGCAAATTTAATATATACAAAAAAAATTGCAATCGGTGAACTGACCAACAAAAGTGGAAGGAATGAAGTAGTCACTATTCATTGTTGGTTTGTATTTGCCCACTAATATTACTGATCTTATTGCTAAATTCAAATTTTTCTGATATTAAAAGAAATTTATAATTACCTATATCATATACAAATATAAAACTTATATATCCAACAATATATCCAATTGTTAATGCTATAATAATAATGTTTTAATATTGTTATGGTTGAACTGATTATGTAGTACAACGGCGTTGTTAATGTTTGTGTGTGTGTGTGTGTGTGTGTGTGTGTGTGTGTGTGTGTGTGTGTGTGTGTGTGTGTGTGTGTGTGTGTGTATGTGTATTTAGTTATGTGTAGTATACACTTTCAACAATTTTATTGTAGATAGATCGAATATGTAGCATAATTGCTATATATAATTATAAATATTATGATATATAATTACATATATATATATATATATATATATATATATATATATATATATATCATACTAAATGTAAAAATGTTTAAGGCTGGGTTCCGAAATAACGTCCCTTAATTTTATAACCAGGAATTTTATAACCTCATAGCACTGAGGTACCAATGCACATAGGAACAATAAGTTCACTAGTAGACTTTAAATTCGCTTCAAGAATACTAATAATGTGTATATACGGCAATCGTGAAGTTTTTTAAATGTTATTCGTTATATCGCGAGTCTGTATTTTTCCCTCATAAAAAGGACTAGGCCTGCCTAAGAAGTTTTCACTTCAATAAATCTCCTTTAGAAATATGAATTTAATTTTTAGAAAGTTAATAATAGTTTTATTTTACCAGCTGATTAAACAAAATTTTAGTATTCATTTGCAGTAGTTTTATTACGATCAATTTATTTGTAAATATATATTCATACGTTCTGAATGAAATATGTTTTTCTAATCAAAACGAATTTTCCTAAAAATAAGATTAACCTAGATAGATTTATTGAGCTAAAAAATAGTAGTCTATATTTAAACATTCCATCAAATCAAAATCATTGGAGCCTTGCCGAGAAAAAAAGGAATGTAAGTACAAAGAAATATTGTTGCAAGATCCTTCTGTTCACAGCAGGCCTATTTTCTATACACTTTGTGAAGTTATTCTATTTTGCTGTAAGTATCTTACTTCGAAAGTACTCAACAATATTTAATTAAAGCTGATTATAATTATGAAATCGGAATTTCAAAAAAGAGGACAAGATGAAAAACTTTTGGAAATTTGCTTTTATCACGTCAGCAAGACACCAGGTAAACTATATTATTGCTATAACCTCCTTAACGGAATATAACGACAGCTATATATAGAAAGCGATTCATTCATTCTTATCCCTTGGTAGCTCAGTTGGTAGAGCGGTGGACTGTAGTGGCATGAAATCAGTAATCCATAGGTCGCTGGTTCAAATCCGGCCCGAGGGAAATAATTTTTTTAGGTTTCAAAATAGCCTATCTCTAAATCAGTTTATGTTAAAATATTTTTTTATAAATTTTTCTTAAGAAAATATTAAATTTGAACTTATCTTTGTTAACGTTTTACTAAGCATGGTAACTGTTAATAAAATAATAATTACTGTTAATTTTTAAAACTAATATATTTTTTTATTCTAGTAAATTTAGAACATAAAAAAAATAAATGTTTACCAGTGAAGTGTGTTTTACCACTTTTCTTCAGAGTGTTTTATTCTCGGATAAGTTAAAATATAAATACCACTGTTTGCTTAACAATGCTTCCTGGTGAAATATATCACACTTTATATTCTGAATAATAATCACAAGTTAATATGTAACCAGATCTTCTGTCCCAACTTGATCCCCTTAATTCCTCTTACCCTTCAGGGGATTAACAAGATTGAAACCCCAGTATATTAGGCAATGGGCTTACTCTGTAACTCTCCCCGGACTTATGCTAATTGTATACGTTATCAAAATGCCTAAGTATACTCCAAACAATGTACCCCAACGTGTGTCGTACCACTTATCTTTAGGGCACTTTTTTAACGGGTAGGGTAGTAAATAAAATATTATTAAACGGTATTATTTTAAGATTCCTAATCCTTAAAATGCCTATGACGATGTAGGCCTACAAATTTCAAAATTATTATCTCGTACATAAATTTAGTAATTAGTATCGCATTCCTTTGTTGTGTCATTTCCGAGATTTAGGACACTTATTTGCGCTTCTTAGATTATACTGTAGAAGATAACAGTAGGAGTCCTGGGGGAGGGGCAAAGTCCCCACCCCTATCACCAGCGAAGTAGTATAGTTAAAACATGATGATGCTTTTAAAGAGTTGTCAAAATTTGTTAAAACAACGATTGATTTAAATATAAAATGCCCAAAGTGGGAACAGCATCACGAATACCTAAACCATTGGACAGTAAAAATGAAGAGAGAAACTTTAACAGTAGGGGGTGGTTCATATGGGGAGTCAACAACCATTCAGTTGAGACTCAGCCGACGTTAAGTGACTTCAGTATGTATAAAGGATTGCAGACATGCACAGCATGGTACGGGCTAGTTCGAGAATCTGGAGAGAGGAATAGCAGCTGCGTTTTGGAATAGCATTCTGCAGCCGAGGACGGAATATCTCACAATCATCATGGGCTGTAACTGGAATGTCAGACCTAACAGGGATACACTGAAGAGGACTCTGAGTGGCTGGCAAACGTTGCCAACCCTAGGCTACGATACTGTGTTGTCAAACGATTTTATTGATTCTGAGCATATGCGCATTACACTAAAAACAAAGAAACCAACCTAACCTAACCTAACCATAGGCAGACGATATGTCTTGTCGGGCGATGTTATTGATTCTAAGCATATGCACATTACACTAAGAACAAAGAAATCAACCTAACCTAACCCAACCCAACCATAGGCAGACGATAATGTGTTGTCAAACGATTTTATTGATTCTGAGCATATGCGCATTACACTAAAAACAAAGAAACAACCTAACCTAACCTAACCATAGGCAGACGATACGTCTTGTCAGGCGATGTTATTGATTCTGAGCATATGCACATTACACTAAGAACAAAGAAATCAACCTAACCTAACCCAACCCAACCATAGGCAGACGATATTGTGTTGTCAAACAATTTTATTGATGTTATTCTCATGTATAGGACACTAAGAACTAAGAAGCAAACCAAACCTAACCTACAGACTGTAGCTGATATCCATCTGTTACAATTTATACAAGTGTTATATTTGAGCTGGTTTTATTGAACAAGGAAATAAAGTAGCCTAGACATTAACGTTACAGTGGCAAGAGACAATTTTCAAATTTTAGCGCTATATGGATTTGTTTATTTTCAAAAAACACAAAACATAATTCAGCAAAATTAAATCGAAAAAATACACACAAAGCTTAGGTAATAACTCAAAAGATAAAGGTTTCAGTGTTG
The DNA here is from genome assembly GCA_022606455.1 of Callitettix versicolor. NCBI lineage: Eukaryota > Metazoa > Arthropoda > Insecta > Hemiptera > Cercopidae > Callitettix > Callitettix versicolor. The sequence continues at coordinate 57,271,253 of CM040186.1, read as the reverse complement.
AAAATGTAAAAATCGGCATTTAAGTTAATTAAAGTACAAGAAATGTGTTTTTCACTCAAAATGTATTCGCGAATAAATTACTGCGCTGTGAACTGTCAAATGAATAATTAATCGAGCAATTTTGAAAGATTATAAATGATGTTTGAACGAAACGATGCGGAAAAACCCGAAGCTGCAACAATGGCAGGCAGGTCGTAGAGGAAGTGAAGCTATCGTAACAGTCGTCTTGCCATTGTTAAGCATCCTCTCTGTTTCGTTACATCCAAGCTACTGTACTTGAAAGCTTTACAAGACATCTGCTTTCTATATGTTTTCTCCACATCTCCTTTTTGGTCTATCATCCCTTATATAAGGGGTGTGCGAAAACAATAAACAAACCATTTCTTATTCAATTTGTCTCACAATGGTTCGGAAGCTATAGACACCCCCTCCCAGGATATTTCTCAAAATTAGTTCACCAGATTGCCCTTAAATTTTAGTCAAATATGAAAAATCACTGATCGGGTCAGTGTAAAAAAAGAGATTGTTAATAAATCGACAGAATAAAACAAACCCGATGGCGGTCAGGCTTATTTTTGGTTCTTTAACTTTTTGTTACATTCCTCCAACTCTACTTATTGGAGCTCTAGCGACCCATTCTTTTTGTGTAGGGTCTACTTTAAGAAAATCCAATTTTTAACATTCTTTTGAATGACGGTATATTTTCATTATAACTAACTTTTTATTAATAATATTTGATGTTATCGGCAAAGTTACAGAGATAAACAGATGTTATCTTCGCTGGCTTAAACAGATGAAATACATTCTCCTCATCTCGTATTCTTGTTCAAGTAGGAATCTTAAATTAAAGAGATTATATCACAGCGTAAAATTACTAATTAAACTTAATTGCTTTTGTAATCAAGGCAGAAGAATTATGTTTAATTCATTAATGCTTTAATGTAAGTAGAATCACTGGGCAAGGTGGTGGTGGTGGTGGTGGGGGGTGATATTGCTTTCTGCAACTCGAGCATTGATTTCTTTGGGGAATTGTAAGTTCTTTCATCTACTTAAAGAAAAGTTCTTCTTTCACCCTCCCTGACAGTGACAGTGTATCGATTTACTCCATTTTTTAATAAATTCGCGGGCGTGCCCGTCTATCTGACACTGTCGCACTTCTTATTGTACAAGAAGTGCGCAATTTGGTGAAAGCTGTTTTTGTTGCGGCCCAAACCCAGGCAAAATATAGGGACTGACGTCAAAACATTAAGGGGTAAAATATTAAGGGTAATTTTTTTTTATTTATCAACGTTAAGTATCATTTGAAACTAAATATGATACTGATTCCGAAGAGCGCTTACATTGTATAAGCTACTACAAGCTGTATAGTTTACGTAGCGGGAGTACAGACGATACGTAAATCAGCTGTTCCATTATTGTAGTTTAAATTTGAAACTAGGCATCTACGAATTTTCAGTGTGTTCTTTAAAAGCGTGTGATTGGTCATTTCATTTGGCAAGTAAATACCAGAAGAAAGAGGAGTGATGTAAATGTTTTCGTACATTTGTAGTGTATTTGATGAAACGAAAGTATAATTTACAGTTCCAAGCGATAACATACATAAATAATTATTCTAAAAACTTGTTGGTATAAGGAACATTTTTTGTTTAAAAGTGGTCAACAATGTATAAAACACCTGATCAGTATTGTAAGAAGGATCAATTTGCCTATTGAGAATGTTCTTTGATTTTCCTAAAGCGACATTTTGCTAATTCTTATAACATATTTAAAAGATTATTGAAATTAATAAATAAATTTATGAACAGTTTGCAATTTAGGGAATCTGAACAAGCAGCAGTTTCGTTTGAAACGAATTTCTAAAAACAACATTTAAAACGTTAGTCCTAAGTAAACGGGCATTTTTAATTGCACGAAAACCAAATTTGAAACACAATTTGATTTTTGGTAATATTTCGGAAAAGTTCTTTATCCGAAAATTTCATTCATAGTTTCAAAATTAATGCATTTTAAATTATAAAAATTTATTTGAAAACACGAAAACGAACCCTGACAGCAGTCGGGTACACTTTTGTATTTGCTATAAAAATTTGAAATCTGAAATGTTTAACATTTTCAGTTTTGAACGCTGATAACAGCAGTGATAATTAGATAACATATATTGACGAAATGAAGTTTGTGAACTGATTTTAGGCCGATTTTCGGGCTTCTTTCGTCGATAATTACATAATTGGAATTTTTCGGGAAATGAAAACTTGTGAAAAAGTATGTGTATCATTAAAAAATTAAATTTTAAAAACTGAGTGTATGTTTTCGTAATTAAAGAATAAATCATGAAGATATCATGAACAAATCATGAAGCGTATAAGTTGTTTAATAAATCTCTAAAAGTAGGCCTACGCATCTGTTGTACGTATGAATCCATCCTCAACCGACGCGAGGTCATTCATCCATCGTGTAATCACCACTACTCAGCAGTATCTGTCCTCCAGGTCACAACCTCTGTCGTTGCCAAGTCATACATGTCTTCTTGTTAATTGAGCAATAAATTTTTATTAACATTCTATAGCGCTCACCAGTTTTAATTTTTAAATAAATTTTAAATTTTAATTTTAATTATATTTTAAATTTTAATTTTAAAATTAAAATGTTGAAAATTTAAATTTTTTAAAGTGTTTTTAATTTACATTAAAGTTTTTATATTTCACATTTTATTTATTGACCCTTACAATGATAGAATATACTAACATTCGTTTAGGAAAAGAAATACTCGTATCTTTAGAAAATATCTGGTAATTTCCCAACAACATTTGTGTTGTTACACATTTTTGGGTCACATTTCTAAGGAAACAGTTATTACTATCAATTCTGAACAAAAAAATAATGTTCAGTAAAAAAAAGAATGTAAAAAGTAGGAACTGACTACCTACTAGTTACGTTCGCAGTTGAATGTCAAGTAGACCTATTTGGCAAGTTATTGTTATATACATTTACCATACAACAAAGAATATGTTTTATTATAAAAATCTAAGTGATCATACGAAACCCTCTACAGGGAACATACAAAAGTAGAGCTACAAAAATATTATTATGTCAGTTTGTTTACTTTCTGTATTGTACGCAACCTACAGTGTTTTATTCGTACAAACGTTACCTAGTAATCTTTATAATATAACTTTCATTTTTATATTTTAGGTTATTTTTTTACATCGTTAAATTAAGTTATTTCGAGACTAAATATTTAACCAACGATGTTAAACAAAGTTAAAACAAGCTTATGTAAACAATCTGTTTGATTTTCATGTGTACATGTTACATTTAAAAGTTTTCCTTAATATAAAGAATTGTCTATGTTAATGTAGTTAGTTGTGTTGGCAAGTTGGCGGCTGTTCTCACACTTTCGCCCGCACACAACACTTTTCTCTAATTGAATTGATAGTTGCCAGTCACGACCCGACCAGTCTCTCATTCATCTCATAAACATCTTCCGTACTCTCATTACAAGTCAACGACCTTGTTTATGCTTAACGCTATCCGTTCAGAACATCTTTCATAATCTGATGATAATCGCAGCTCGCAACAGCTGTCTCCATAGTGACGTCATGTTAAAGAATTACCGAAAACTAACAACGTCGAATCACATCACTGAAACAAACATTGCGAAAATCGAATATTTCTTCATAGGCTGCAATCATTAGTTCAGTAATAATGTGCAAGTATACAGGGTGCTAAGGAAAAACGTTTCAACAATTTAGAGAAGCTTGTTCCTCTTTTGTACAACCTACCGATTTGTGAGTTCAACAAAAACAAAACAGCTTTAAAAAAGTAAATGATTTAAAGTTTAAATTCAGTGTTTTAGGTGGCCAAATTTATCAAAAAGTAATCATCCGTAAATAATATCCGAAATGACAGCTATTTAAACTATTAAAACACAATTGTTTTCTAATATCTTCTCCAGCGTAAAAATGACTGAATAATCGATAAAAAAGCTGTTATCATTCACTTTAATCACTAAACATCATGTCTGCTGTTATTATGTTGCTGTCTTTTTTGTCGATGGTTTAGTTGTGATTGAAGCTACAAAATGAAGAATAACATTTTATTTGTCGTCAAAAAATTAAATTATGTCCTATTTTGTAAATGTTTTTTAAAATTAACGGATTTCGGGATAAGCAGAAACAAACTTAAAAACCCGCCATTTTTAATGGGTTAAAAAACAGGAGACTTGTTTTTATCAAATTGGGTCTTTATAACATTAATTAACACTAAAGCACCAATAATTGTCACTAAAATATGTGATTTTTTGGTGAAAAACTAAAATTACTCCATGTTTTTATGTGTGATAAAAACATCTGATTTTCTGAAAAGGTTTTTTAAACACCCTCTGTACATTCCCACCTTATGTACATTCTGCAGCTGGCAGAAACGCCACAACGAAATACGAAGTACGTCGTTTATTTTTATCTCGAATGAACCACGTAATTTATTTCCAATCTTGAAATAAATTATATCTTCAACGTTGAAAAGTTTCTAGGTTTGTAATCCAGCAGCACACTTGGCTTTATACTTTCAGATATGTTGAAGCTTCTCCGTGTGAAGATATTTATCATTGTCTTTCTAAATATGTCGAGTCAGGAGGAAACGATTAAAAAAAAAACAAGTTGTAAATTACTTGCAACTAATTTATTAGAAGAAGAGTTAATTATTTCTTGCTTAGCGGACTTTTCAAATGCTACATGTTACAAATGCTACATGTTACAAATGCTACATGTTACAAATGCTACATGTTACAAATGCTACATGTTACAAATGCTACATGTTACAAATGCTACATGTTACAAATGCTACATGTTACAAATGCTACATGCTACGAGTGCTACATGCGGTTTAATAAAACCGTTATAGGCCTGTTAAATTCTGATCTTATTTTGAAGATTTGTAAATCAAACAATCTGCCAAATAAATAAAAAAGGTTATATTTCTATTTATTACGAAACACAAATTTCAAAATTAGTAGTAAACTCTACACTAATTTGAGTAATAAATACGTATATATGAATAAATGTTTAAAAAATAATTTGATTTTACTTATCTTGTTTCTTGCCGATAAGATATCTCGATCGATATATGCTCGAGATATTTCGAGCAGTAAGCGATAATTAATATTTTGCTTATGCACTCAAGGATACATACAAATAAAGAGGAGAGGGAGAAAGAAAGAAAGAGAGGAAGAAAAAGTGAGGGAAGAGAAGAGTGAGAGGGAGGGAAGAGAAAGAAGGAGAGAGAGAGAGAGAGAGAGAAGAGAGAGAGAGAGAGAGAGAGAGAGAGAGAGAGAGAGAGAGAGAGAGAGACAGACGAAGTTGCTTTTCCTTGCGGCGAAGTTTGGGCCATTAGATCATCTCTTTCACTAAACTTGGTAGCAACTTATAATAAAAACAATAGAAAAATGAACAAATTGAATAATAAAATAATATTTTCAGTTTTAAAATTATAAAATCGTAATTAATACTTGAAATAGAACAAAACGATTGTTCATTAAATGCAGACATTTTACGTTTTATAATAAAAAGTGAAAAAACCAATATATTGATAACCAATATATTGTTTATATATAACAAAACAGTTTTGTACATTAAATATAACATATTAAAACTAATCATTTAAAACTAAAAATATGCAGTTTAATAAAAAAAATACACCGTCACTTTAGTATTCAACTTTAGTATTTTTAAAAAAGTGAGTAAAACTGCTCTACAAGGAACTTGGGACACTTAATCTGAATAGATACTGATCAACTGATTTTGAGAAATTACCGTAGTCGGTAAACCAATTTCTTTTAGGACAGAATAATTTAATGTGAGAAAGTTAGTATAAAGTTTTTGTAAATTTATATCCCTACCATTATAGCCTGATGGTGAACGCAGAAACTGCCACAAGATGCACTCATATTTATTTAATGCTGTAACACCAATCTTGTTACAAAGTTCCTTCAGTTTTTTCCATCAGTAGCGAAGGATTTACTCCGGAAATTATATTTTATCCTTTTGCTGTGCTGTGAAAGTTTAATATGAAGAAAGACCTTCAAGAAGCAGCAGAAAGAAAAGGCAGAAAACATGTCCGGATCCTGCCGCTGGCATGTACAATTAATCTTAACGCAACCTGAAAGAAAATTTATCCTTCATAACTTGTTAAAAAATGTATTCTAATGTTCGTTATAAGCATAGAATCACAAGACATTACCTTTAACGCTGTTATTAGCGAATTTTTCTTGGAAAAATGAACCATCAAGGCAAGACCACACTCCATTACTTGAAATAACTATAGGCCTATATCCTGTTTTCCAGATCGCTTCGTGTGTGTGTGTGTGTGTGTGTGTGTGTGTGTGTGTGTGTGTGTGTGTGTGTGTGTGTGTGTGTGTGTGTGTGTGTGTGTGTGTGTGTGTGTGTGTGTGTGTGTGTGTGTGTGTGTGTGAGAGAGAGAGAGAGAGAGAAAGAAAGAAAGAGCGCACATTCACGCAGATCGAATTTAATCCGATTTGATTCAAATGTGGCGTAAAAATCGATTATCGTACTATCTTGGACGAGTTCGTTAACCAGAAAAACTAGTTCAATAGTTTAAAAGTGGAGGTCAATTCAAATTGTAGAAAAAATCATAAAATTTTAGTCTCAAATGTTTTTGAAATTATTATTTCATCACTACCCTAATCAGCATGCATAAATGAGCATTTTTATTGTCAAAATCGATTAAATTTATTAAATATTTGACGGCGGTCAGGTTTTATTTTTTTCTATGTAACTTGAAAATGTAAAAACGTAACAGATTTTTAGTGTTTATTAGGTCTATGATAGTGAAATCAAAATTTCAAAAAGGTAACAAAATATTTTTGGAAATTCGCTTCTATTACTCCAACGAGACAGCTGCATGGTGTGATTATTTATGTTCCGTTAAGCTACTTAGTTTTTTGTTTAAATTTCTAAATCCCAATCAGGTTCCAATCTCGAAGAAAAGATTTTATTTAAAATATTGATTTAAATTTATATTAATTTATAACTTGGTTTATAACCAGCCTAATTTTGTATGTATTTTTCCTTTTTTTGTAAGTGAAAAAGCTGATTTTATTCCCAAATGTTTTTTTCTTTATACACTTCATGTAGCAAATATTGTAAGAGTTAATAATAAATAATTAGTAAAACACAGCGAATATACATCACACAAGTCCTCAGAGACCTCAGTGAAATAGGACTGAAAATGGATGATTCAACAGACAAATGTAAAATAACACGCATTCTTAAGACTAATAAATTTAAAGTGGATAAACTGAAGAGACACAAGAAGGTAGTGATCACAGGTGCCGTCAGGAAGCAACGATCTGATCGAATGAGGGATTATTGGAGAAAAAAATTACAGCCTAATGTTAGGAAGAACTGAAATTGAGACCAAGTCCCATTAAGCAAAAAAATTTAAAAAAATAATTAGTAATAAAAATAATAAATAAATATATCGATTTGTAAATTAATAATTGAATTTGGATCTGGAATACGAAGAAAAATGTTAAAGTTCGTTTTGAGCCCATTTTAACCCCTTAACGGTATTTTTTTCAGCGATTGTCTAGGACCTTAGAGCAATGTGTGTGTGTGTGTGTGTGTGTGTGTGTGTGTGTGTGTGTGTGTGTGTGTGTGTGTGTGTGTGTGTGTGTGTGTGTGTGTGTGTGTGTGTGTGTGTGTGTGTGTGTGTGTGTGTGTGTGCGTGCGTGCGTGCGTGTGTGTGCGCTCGTCCAGTTTCATTATAATCCGTTTGGTGGTATTTGGCTTATATATAATTAAATAATTACTGTTATGTATAACTTATATTGAAGCGCATTTTAAATATAGATTTTGATTTCCTGATAGAACTTATTCTTAAACGTTATTTAACATAAAAATACTATATCGTATTATTCAGCTCACAGTGACCTTGTACAAGTAAGTCTTTTAATTAAAACCTAAATTTTGTTTAGTTTTCTTTGAGTATTGAGGAAAAACAACGAAAAAATTTCAAGTTTGCCATTGTTTTGGATTTTCAAAACAAGTATTTTGCTCACTACTGCAGGACAAACAATTCCTTACTAATACTACTTACTAATTCCTTAAAATATTTCAGGTAATTTGGATTTTAAGAATAGCCTAGCCTACACAGTTTGTGAACATGAACACACTGATAAATCCTAATGTATGAATCATTGACACGTTGTTATTTGCAAATGAAACTGTTATCTACAAAACTCAGGCCTTATGACTTATTAGGATTATCCTCCCTTTAGGGCGTGTTTAGGGAAGGATGCAATTTAGAACCCTCAACAAATCGCTCCCAGTTAGAATGACCGGGCCACTTAAACTGACCGATTTATAGGTGAGTTTATCGTGATGTAACTAACACTGTTTATGCTCAGCTGTTGGAAGTCAGCTGGTTCTTAACGCCGAGTACGCGCATTTGTTACTGTTACTCTGAGTACCGTTAGAAGACCAGATGTTTTAAAAGCATTACAGTAGTTTTTATTTAGTTTAATGTTCAAGTGTTATGCAGATGTTCCTCTACAGTTACTTGTTCACACTATTCGAAATAAAAGTAGAGGGAATATTGCTATGAATATAATGTGCGTAGTATGAAATACAGAAATATTGATTTTGAAAAAATATAAATGTTGCGAAAAAATTACAAAACAGTTCTCATATTCAATTATTTTTCCAAAATGTCTGACGAAAGATGACGAAATATTAGTGTGATTTCTCGAAATCAATTCATTAGACCTTGTTAAAAATTTAATCATACTAAAGATACATAACTAAAATCATAATAAATACTATAAGTACATTCGCAATAAATAATAAATAAAGGATGCACAATAGTCGGACGTTAAACACAAAACAAAATTAATAAATAAGGGAAATTATTGGAGTATGTTGATGAATATCAATATTTGGGAACAATTTTCATAAAAAATTTGAAAATTAACCAGGCAATACAAAACAGGAACAGACAAGCAACACTGTAAGAAGCAAGAAGGAAGTAGACACAAACACAAAACGGTAATATGTGAAACAGTTTACTTACCTATTGTTGCTGTTGAATCTGAAATTTGGTCTGTTACAACGAGAACTGAAAGCAGAAATTAAATATCTAATGCGTGAAGCTGATGAAATTCGACTTCACAACAAGAATGAACGATAGAACTAAGGGAGTGTGAGGCACAACTGGAGACACAATTGAAATGGTATGGACACGTGAACAGGATGGCAAGGGAAACGATCCAAAAGAATACTTTGGAGGCACAATATTTATTGTGGAACTGTAAATACATCTTCTACTTCTTCTTCTTCTGTTTCCTTCCTTTGTGCCACATGCGTTGAAGTCTAGAAAATGTTTTTTATCTTCTTTTTTCATCTCTTGGTCTTTCCTCTCATCCTTTCCTTCGGGTATTGTTTCCATCCAAGTTGTTCGTAATCTTTTAATTATCATAAGCATATTTGTGTGGACTGTTGTGTTAAATTGTTAAATTGTTAAATATACAGAATATACAGATCTGAAGAGACCTACAGCACATCTTTGTAGATGAAACAAAGAAGATGTATGTATGGAGGAGATGTATTTACGGTTCCTCTTTCTTTAAATTGCTGCAAATACCTGAATTAAATTACAATATTCATTAACCTATATACATTAATCAAACTTTGAATGAAATCTTATGAATTGCTTTTAAGGAAATAGATCGATTTTCAATTTTTGTTAACAGTTTCCCAGCCGGATTTTTGTAGGTCATGCGTTTAGTTGCAGTGATATGGGGGAATGTAGGCGTGTGTGTGTGTGTGTGTGTGTGTGTGTGTGTGTGTGTGTGTGTGTGTGTGTGTGTGTGTGTGTGTGTGTGTGTGTGTGTGTTGTGTTTGTTTGTTTGTTTGTTTTTTTACACATTGCTGAAGATTAAACTACTTGGGTAGTTTTGATGAAATTTAGCTTCAATATCTGTTAAATCAACATCTGTCTTAAACTCAATTTTCAACAATTTGACAACAAAAACATTGCTCACATTTTGTCTGTAAGTAACCAGAGAAAACATAATGGTCACCGATAAATTTTAAGAAACGAATTTTTAGATTGATTGACAAGTCGTGAAATTTCTTTAATTCAATTTTGTTTTGAATAATAACTAAATTGTGTTCATTCATTATCTATCTATCTATCTATCTCTCTCTCTATATATATATATATATATAAAAGGCAATGTCCTGACTGACTGACTGATCATCGTACAGCCCAAACTATAAAACCTAGAGACTTGAAATTTTGAGGATACCTTCGTTTTAATATGTAAGCGCGTACTAATAAAGGATTTTTAAAAAATGTGATTTTAACGCCATTAAACTTCTAACCCAGTCCAAATTTAATAATCATCGTACAGCCAATACTATTATAGCTAGAGACTTGAAATTTTCAGGGTACCTTCTTACAACATTGTTGAGATGCACTGAAAAATGGGTGCACTGAAAAACGATTTTCCAGTACCCTAAAGAGGTAAACATGAGGTACAACAATTTTTATTGGAAAAAATACGTTTTTCATCTGACCTTCTTAAAACGTAACATAGTCACTCTTAAGTATAAGTAATGAAATATATTTTTCACCTTTTCTCCAAAACGCATCCCCTAAAGAGAATGAAAGAAGGTATGAAATATAAAAAAGGGGTACAATTTTGTATTGAAAAATATTTTTTTTATCTTATATTCTAGAAATATGCTATGAAACACATATTTCAACATTTTTCTGAATTCATCCCCTAAAAGAATAAAAATGGAAAAAGAGTTATCATGGGAGAAAAAAGAGTGTTTGCATTGGAGAAAAATATTTTTTATCAAATTTTCTTAAAAGTAAACAAAATATTCTAAAACACAAATTATGATACACGCAATTCAGTATTTTCCCCCGAATTCATCCCCTAAAAATAACAAAAATATAGAATAGGTATAAATGTTTGTATTGGATAAAAATATTCTTCATCAGATTTTCTTAAATTCGAATGGAACACGTTTGAAGACGATAAAACAACATATTCAGGTCATAATATTTTTTTCAAATTCTCTGTAAAATAATCACGAGTTTAGATGATCACGCTTTTATTAATATATTTTTTTATGTTTCTAAATTATTACATTACTGAAACAGTTTAAATTTCGTGGGCGAAGCCGCGACGGGTAATTTTGATTTTGACGTCATTTAACTACTTACCCAGTACAAATTTAATAAACAACGTACAGCCAATACTATTATAGCTAGAGACTTGAAATTTTCAAGGTATTTTCTTACAACAATATCAAGGTGCATTAAGAAAGGATTTTTCAAAAATTTGGTTCTGACGCCATTAAACTACTTACCCATTTCAAATTTAATAAACAACGTATAGCCAATGCTATTATAGCTAGAGACTTGAAATTTTCACGGTACCTTCTTTTCAACAATTTCAAGGTACACTAAGAAAGGATTTTGCAAAAATTTAATTTTTACGCCACTAAACTATTTACCCAGTCCAACTTTAATAATCAAAGTATAGCCGAGACTATAATAGCTAAAGATTTGAAATTTATAGGGTTACCACCACATGTAGTGGTGCACTGAAAAACGATTTTTCAGTATTCACCCCCTAAAGAGATAAAAATGACGTACAACAATTTTTATTGGAAAAATATATTTTTCGTCTGACCTTAAAACGTAACAAAGTCACTCTTAAATATAAGTAATGAATTATATTTTTCACCATTTCCCAAAATTCACCCCTTAAAGAGATTGAAAGGTGGTAGAAAATGTAGAAAGGGGCATACAATTTTGCATTGGAAAAATATTTGTTTTGGATCGTGTATTCTAGAAATATGCTATGAAACACAAATAATGAAACACATATTTCAATATTTTTCCAAATTCATCCCCTAAAAGAATAAAAATGGAAAAAAGAGGTATAGTTGGAGAAAAAGAGTGTTTTCATTGGAGAAAAATATTTTTTATCGGCTTTTCTTAAAAGTAAACAAAATATTCTAAAACACAAATTATAATACAAATAATTCAGCATCCCCCCATCGAATTCATCCCCTAAAAGGACAAAATTATAAAAGAGGTATAAATGTTTGTATTGGAGAAAAATATTTTTATCTGATTTTCTTAAATTCGAATGGAACACGTTTTAAGACAATAAAACAACATATTCAGGTTATAATATTTTTTCATATTCACTGTAAAATAATCATGAGTTTAGATAATTACGCTTTTATTATTATATTTTTTTATGTTTCTAAATTATTACATTACTTAAAAAGTTAAAGTTTCGTGGGCGAAGCCGCGACGGGTAATGCTAGTACAATATATAATGAAACGATTTTGAGAATTTGGCTAAGCGTTCTTATTTTTATCTGTATCTTCCTAATTAAGTTCTTTTTTTGGAAATAATTTAATACAAGAAAATATTTGTGTGTATTATTCTTTTATTTTATAAAATAAGACAGAAAACTGTTATAGTTTTAGGTCATTATTTTTTAACAATAAAGTATCTAATTTTGTATATTGAAGTTAAAATATTTTTTTTACTATTAAAATATTACTACGTACTGACTATAGAGTACGTCAAATATTTATATGACGTATTTATATCATAACATTTTGAAGCCATAAAAGTACACCAATGCATTAAACATGAGGAAACTATTTTTCTGAATAAAAATTTCTTTTTGATCTTTTCAACTTTCTCTTGGGATTGTACTCTTGTTGCCCATTGGTTTCTTTCCCCTCTGACGGACTCCTCCTTTTCCTTTCACACCTGATCAATAATGCTTTAAATAATTTATGTTCTCCCTAACGTGGACTTCCTCCTTGCAGTTTGTGTTAAACGGCAATGCGAGCAGTAACTTAACTAATTGACTTCATACGTTATGATTTCCTGATCCGAATCTGGTTGTACGTGATCGAATTTCTCTATCGACCTTGGATCAATGCGTGTACGTTTCCTTCTTTCACTTATGTTATAATCAGAATAGTGTCCATAGAGATGGTGAATTTTAAAAAATAGCTTCTTTTATCTCATAATTATTTTTAATTTTCTAAAAATAGGTTTTGTATTTGCTTTTGGTAAAAAAAAATATATAAATCAAATTTTCTCCAAATCGGCTCTAAAATTTAATAAAATGAGACTCAAAAGGTATGGATATATGTTTCTCCAAGACAATTCTATTTGAGAGCTTAAGATAATCACCGTAGCTTTAGAAAATCCGTTGTTTACATTTTGATGGAAGGTTTATTTCAAATAAAGAATCTTAACTGAATGAAGTGAGTGAAGTAAGTTTGAAATAAATGAACTTCACGGTGCGGTAGTAAATGAAAAAATAATAATCAGCCATTACTGCTTTATGATCTTTAAATTTTGTTCAATAGATTATGATTTCACTTTTCGCGAGATAAAATTTGATGAATCGTTTTTTGAGAAGTTAGGTCGATTTCCCAGTCGAGAAGGTGTCTATAGTTTCGGAACCAGATTTTTTTTAGGAAAAATTTAATGTGAGAAAGTTTGTGTAATATTTTTGCTCCATTTAACAGCCCTTAAATTTTTTTTATACAAATAATTTTACTTAATCGTTTGTTTTGGCTCAAGTTGCAGCTGATGAAGAAACTACTGTATTGGTAAGTACACAAGTTAGGGCACAAACAACTAACTTCGAGCCAAAACCTGAATAAATCTGTTTAAAAATAACCTACTGCCTCTCATTTCCTCATCCTAGCAACTCGTACAAGGCCGGGTACGTAGCTATGCATGCAGAAGATGCGATATCCATTTCATCAACCTTTCCAGTCGTACCAACATAACGTAATGAAATTGTTCATTGTTGCGTAAAACTTGGCAAAGTATCACGAAGTTGAAGTTATTCCGTTGTTGAAAATGTCAAGGTTGGTAGGCATATTTGTTATTCGCAGCGTGTGTGCACTGTCTACATTTTTCGCTACTGAATTTATTTATTCACATTAATATTTCCACACATCGTGAAAAAAATATTTTCAAATTGATGGAAATTCATGTCCATGTTTTTTGAGTCTAAAAAAGTGATTTTTACTTAAAGGCCTATGTGTGTGCTTGTTTAGCTGGAAACTGTACGACGTCACTGATTGCGTTTCAATTTTAAACAATTGCGGCAAGCAGCTGTCTCAGTGACGTAACGGAAAATTTACAAAAATAAACTGTGACTTAACCACCGTAAGCAGCAAAAAAATCTGCATATATTAGCATTTTACACCTTAAAAACGTAATAATTAGAATTTCAAATTTTTAAAATGCTTTGAAATTTTTAAAAAATTCACGATAACCTGAGTTCACTCTGGTATTTTCGATATAACGCAAATTTTAATGTAAAACTCTGAAATGCTTAGGTATGCAGATTTTAAGATCTTTAAGCTCATTATGAAAAAAATGTCATTGTAAGACTAAAATAACCGAATTGCTTTTGGAAATTCGCTTCCATCACTACAGCGAAATTGCTAGGAATCCTCACATTTTTAGGAATTTGTTTTGGAAAATAAGCTATTGGAGGGGCCATCATAGTAAGACGCAGACCCGGTACTTTGAAATTAGCTCAATCCTGACTTCTAAATCACTTTCTAAAGGATCGTAAAGATATGTATATCTTTAAAGGTTCATTAAGAAGCAAAATTCGTTCAACAGTTTCAAAATAGAGACTTTTTCAAATTTTATAATTAATTGTACTTTGGTTTCTGATTTTTTTGTAATCCGCGTTAAAAATTGCATAAATTACCATTTTCAGTTTTCAAAATACATTGAAATTAAAAAATGTTTGACAACGGAAAAAAACCACAGCGGTCGTGGTTCATTTTTCGTATTTTACATATAATAATTTTAATGTTTAAAATCGTAATATATGCAGATTTTAATGCTGTTTATGACTGTAAAATCTAAAAAGAGCAAACAAATTATTTGGAAAATCGCTTCCATCACGTCAGCGAGATAGTTGCCATGATTATTTTTTACTTTCTGAAGAAAGAATATCGAATCCCATTGTATAAACATAACAGTAAGAAATCGATCTTTGCTTACCAGTTTATCTTGAAGAGGAAAATGAAAACAGAACTTTACACAAAAAAGAAATTGTTTGGAGCTGCATGAGGTCTTCGGAACAATAAAGTTCCCCGGAGAGCTTCGCATTTTGTACGAAGACATGGAAAGAATACCTTGTCATCCAAAGTAAAGAAGAATATCGTGAATATCAAAACATTTTTAAATAATAACAGCTGCAAATAACTGCTTCAATGACACAGAACACATTTCCAGGAACTGATAACATTTGATAACTTATCGTAGCTGAAAAACACCCGAAAGTGAAAAAAAAATAATAATTTTGGTAACAGCTTAGACACATTCTTTACTCATCAAAATATCATCGTTTGAAAATCATAATTCAAAATTTTAAAAACATTAAATTTTATATCTTACAATTAAAAAACTTTTTTTTTTTGAAAAACAACGATGTAATTACATTGTTATGATGTTATGATTTACATACATACGATAACATTCACTGAAAATTCTACTCTATTTTTTTATAAATATTGTTTATGCTACGTAATGTATTTTTTAAATAAAAATAACTGCTTACAAAAATAAAAATACTACTGCTAAAACACGAAATAAAAAATTATACACAACAATTATACAGTTCATAAGTAAACGAAATGAAAATCTGAAATACAATTGATTTAAAAAGATGAAAACAAGGTATTGGAGTAACTTCTGAAGATTATTTTCCGAGTATTTAGTTATTATATTATGTATTTATATCAGTACAGTATATACCCGGACAAAATTAGGAGGTATCTTTTATTATGCAGAAAATTATTAATCTTTTATTAACAGTTTTAATACATTCGGGGCCTGCATCTCAATATATTTGCACTAAATCAGTTATTGTACATCAGTTATTTAAGAATGTATAAGTTCATCCTAGTAACATATACGTTTATCCTATCTACTTCACCCCAAATTTTACCCCATTGGGGGTGATTTGGATGAAAGTTTGTAGCTTATGCCACTTCTGGTGAAGTCAGGTATCCAACGAACTAAGGTAGATCAAACTGGACGAGCCATTAAGATACATATATGTTACACACACACACATATATATATATATATATATATATATATATATATATATATATATATATATATATATATATGTGTGTGTGTGTGTGTGTGTGTGTGTGTGTGTGTGTGTGTGTGTGTGTGTGTGTGTGTGTGTGTGTGTGTGTGTGTGTGTGTGTGTGTGTGTGTGTGTGTGTGTGTGTGTGTGTGTGTGTGTGTGTGTGTGTGTGTGTGTGTGTGTGTGTGTGTGTGTGTGTGTGTGTGTGTGTGTGTGTGTGTGTGTGTGTGTGTGTGTGTGTGTGTGTGTGTGTGTAGCCACGAAAAACATAACACTCCTTTTTGGCATTCGTGTAAAATTATGTAAATTTTAACTTAACCGTGGTGAATTTATTTTTCATTATATGATATAAAATTCAAGTATCAAGTACACACACACACACACACACACACACACACACACACACATATATATATATATATATATATATATATATATATATATATATATATATAATGGCTGTAATTTTCTAAAACTGAAAATTGTTCATTTGTAAAAATTATGTTTGAATAATGTTAATAAATTTTGTTTTTGTAAATTTGTTTATGTTATAAAACTTTTTCTATTTTGAAAAAATATCTTTTAATGATGTCACCGAAACGTGAATTAAGTTGAAGTAGATTTGTTAAAAGGTTAAGCGGTTTGTTGGCCCCCGGGTGCCCTCAATGAGTCACAGCTGTTCACCGAGGTCCTCAGAATCCAGGTAGCCAAACACCCTTGTTGGCAAGAACCTCAAAATCATAGATTGTAATGTCTATCATTATAACCCTATTCTTTTCTGCATGACCTACGGTTTCTCCATGGTACATTCCTACCCTGTTCTCGTACACCCACAAGCCACAGTGTCCAGTAGTGTCCTGGGTTACTCTTTACTAACACAAATTTGTTACTAAGCAAACATCATTCAGGAGTTTAATAATGGCAGCCATTTCAAATTTTTAAAAATTAGTAGCTTTTTTGTCTTAATCTTTTTAAAATTGATTGAGTATTTTTAAAAACTGCATAAATTAGCATTGTGAATTTTATAAATTATTTAAAACACGAAATTGCTCATGACAGCAGTGTTGAAGGATCATTTTCGTGTCTTAAATGTAATTTGAAAGTTCAAAATGCTTATATATGTGCAAATAGGACCTATATGTTGGTGTAATAAGAATTTCAAAAAAGATCAAGATAAAATTTTTTTGGGAATTTGCTTCTATCGCATCAGCAAGACAGCTGAGCACCTGGATTATTTTTATACATAAGACCATAGTTGGAATAAAATCTGAGAACTTATTCTGAGAAATTTAGTCGATGATTTTATCGGCTTCTTCAGAATCTGATGTTTTTTTAATAATTAAGATGAAAAAAGTTGTGAAATATTTATACATCATTTATTGCAATTTTAGTTGAATATGCTCTCTAAATTTAAACAGTGCTTGGTTTTACATTTTGTAACAATTATTTTTAATTAAAAGTTCAAACACAAAACGCAAGAACAAAAAATAAATGCCTGCCTGACGCTGTTTCATATTACATGCTAAGATTAAAGGAAAGTATTTTAGGTTAAATCTTGCGTGTTTCCATTCCGGCTCTGGTTCTAACACTAACCTCGGCTTACGTAAAACTATGTAAGTTAGTTATATAATAAAGTGATTGCATAACAGCTGATCGTTATAAGCCCTTATATCACTTAATTACGAGAGTAGACATTTGGAACGTACTACTTGATAATTTGATCTAAAGATAATCTAGATCTAAAGGAAATGTTACACTTACGTCACCAATGTGAAGTTATATTAATGACATGTGTCGTTGAGTTGATGTGCGCATGTCAGTTTTAAGATCAATAAACTTGTTTTGTTTTGTTTCTCTCCAAACGAAGTACAAAAATTTATAATTAAAAAAAATGTGGTAGTCGAGGTAGTCGACTTAAACACTTTAAGTGAAAACTTAAAAAATGAAATAATCAGCGTTCAATGTTGAATTGTATTAGTCCAGTTATTTTACTGATCTTATTGCTAAATTGTAATTTTACATAACTGATATTAAAGCAATTTGACACTAATATACATGATATACAAATATACGACATCAATGTTGTACAATATATACAACTGTTAATATTGAAATGGGCTGAGCATTCAGTACAACAGCGTTCGTTGATAATTTAAGTTTAAATAATCTATTTATTTATTTATTTGTGTACAATGTGAAAAGGTATAGGCTATTCACCAGTAAATATTCTAAAATATTTTGTGCTGAATGTATGTAGTAAAATAGAGTAATTATAATTTAAGCATATATTATGGAGATTACTTTTAAACATTATTTTAAAAAAGTAAATATAAATGTAAAAAAATAATAATAATATCAGTGAATATGTTTTATAACCTAACAAAGCTCGGGCGCATTTGAAAAGCCAACAAATCCCTGATGGAACTGAGCCCGTCACGACGAAGTACATTTATACTGGGATCATAACACCCATGGTGTGCTATGGTGCTGAGGTGTTGTGGACTAAGCCCCATCCCGACCAGAGAATCTCTTGGTTACATGAATACAGCAACAACGCTGTGAAAATTGTTCTTATTCTTCCACCCATTGATTTATATGCCATGGGGCACGTCAGCATATAGATGATGTCGGTGTTATCCTCAACTTTGGGGTACGCAAGAATCACAGAAAAGGTCAGAGACCCGATTCCGATGTTGGGGACTGATCGTATGGTTAAATATTTGGTAATCGATCAGTCAGTATCCGATCATGTTATTTGGCACTTTTATGCCAAGGTAACATTTGAGGAGGAAACTATGACGATCTTGTGTGTTATACAGATGGCTCCAAAGCAAAGGAAGGAATTGGTGTTGGAGTGTGACTGATATAATGGCCGTCATTGACTTTGTTGGGGAGAAATTAAGCCAGAACTTTAAGAAGAACTAAAGTCAAATTTATACCGATGGTCAGTCAGCGAATAAAATACCTGTGGGTCTCAAAATGTAATTGTCGGGGATGTCGGGAAACTTCAACGCTCTGTCCCTCCCTGTAAAACCGAATCATACTGTTCACTGGGTTCCGGTTGAGGGGTTTGAGAACAACGAAGGAGGCGAACCAATTACTAGACCCAAGCCGGCGGAACAGTTCTGTCTGTATCTGACCGTTTTTTAATTAATATTATTTCATTGTTACAGATTTTTTGATTTTTTGCCGATATCTCACGAACCGAAATCTCCAGAGAGATATCACATCTTAGTAGTCTAATCCCCACTTAAAATATTAGAATATAAATTTCACTTCAGAAAGTTTGCCACATAATCTACTGTTCACGAGAGATAAAATCAGTCCTGATCTGACCAACAATATCGTGCAGCGATGCGGTATCAAGTAATTTTACATTCACTAATCCCTCTCCCTTTTTTACTATTTAGTGTGACACAAAATGGCGGAGGCAGATGAGTTGAGCAGCTGATAGATTTAACGATTCCACCGCACCTCTAGCTCATTCTACTCTCATTCATTTACACTCAAGACACACACACACACACACACACACACACATCACTACCACCTTAGTGTATTTTAGCAAGGGCCCATACATGCAGCATCTTTAAAAGCACTTCTAACTGTTAATGTTTTATTACACTTACCCATATAAAACGGCATTAGAACGTTCTTAAACTCGATCATTTCTTTTAAAAGTCAGCAGCCTGATTGTTTTATCATTTAGTTTGCAAATTGAGCTTGAAACTTAAGTAAATGTCTAACATTTTAGTCAATGAATTAAACGTTTTACGAGGTACTGGAAAGGCCAGCCTCATGAAATAACTATTTAAATTTAATTATTAAAATAGTTACCATAGAAACTTATATTAATTTTGTTTTCATTTAACAGATGTTATAAAAAGAAAGAAATTTTATGAAGGAAAACAATTTTGAGGGGTAAATTGATTCCCTTAGAAACAGTTTTTGTCAAAACCTCCTTTCGTAATGTTTCTCTACGTTAAAAATAGAGTTGATAGCGGGTTTTAAATTCGCGATCCTTAGCTTTATAAGCAAGCACTGAGCCAAAATTCACATAAAGACAATCGGCTCACTGGTAGACTTAAATTCACTTCAGGAATAATAATTATGTGTATAATTACAAAATTTAATATTGTTGATATACTATAGTGTTCAGGTCCGCTATGTACTCTCATGTGTGTTCGTGTGTGCACATCTCCGGATATCAAACCAAACTAGTTAACCGATAGTTAAGTAGTTTGCGCATATTTCAGGGAATTTTTTAATAATTTTTGAAACTTTTTTGTTAAAAACTTCCTTAAAAATATAATAATTTAAAAAGAGCTAAACGATTATAATGTTTTTTGTCAACTGTAGCACCGAAACAAAAATTACATCTCTATATTCCGGCCAGTTTATAGCCTATAGCCTATAGAAGTTCTGCTGAAATGCAAAAATAAATTTTATCAGAATTTGATCAGATTTAGTCTTGAAAAAACTAAAGGAATTTGCAGTTGGGAGTACAGGAACCTCTGTGGTTTTAATTTATTTTCGAATTTTAATCGTTTTGTATTTCAAAATGTAGTACACAGTTTTATCGTATAAGAATCTGTGAATACGATAAAAATTTGATTTTTTCGCAGCCGTAATTACTATTCATTATTCGTGCTTTGCTACAATATTGTAATTGGTATCGATAATAACACTGTAAAATGTTAAGGTTATGTTGAATCGAGTAAACAATACATAATCGAATGATATGTGAACAACACAGATCAATCGATGACATAATAATTGAGGGAAACCATAGATGCGCTGTTTTTGAAGGCCTGCTTATTTAAAAATTGATATATATATATATATATATATATTAGACGATGGGATGATTTATAGCGTATGAAAATGCCAAGCCCTGGCCGGGAATCGAACCCGGGTCCTCGGGATGAAAGCCCAGTACACTATCAACTAGGCCCCCGAGGCGGCCTATATATATATATATATATATATATATATATATATAGACATTCAACGTGTAATAATTAATCCTATGAACAATTACTACTTCGATCTTAAGACTGAGTGTAAAAAAAATGTGAACCAATTTCTAAAGTGAATGTATGCAAAATTTAATCCATATGCAATCAATATTAAACTATGTTTATACAATTTACTTTGTGCAGCAGTCATTTTCACTCGGTCATTCTGAAATCATTTGTCACAGTCTAATGAGAGAATATATGCATTCAAAATGACGGTCAAACATACCAACTTTGCAAAAATTAAGTTGCCAAAAAAAATGTTTGCTGTAGAAACACAGCCTGAATAAACGGTGCAATAACATTACTCTAAATTTCGCATTCAATTATTTCGAAAGTTGTTTAGTTTTATTCCAGTTTCCTTCTGAAATATAACTTTGACTTTTTTTCAAAGTTGCTAAACTAACTTGAATGTTTGTATGTGACAAAATTTGAGAAAAATCTGACCGACCAAATTAGAAAGAATATATGGTTTTTTCTAAACCAGATTTTTCAAAATAAACAGTAAATTTGTTTACCTGGTGGTAGACTATGTTTGAAGAAAATTTCTAGCAAAATCAGTACATAAGTGTTGGAAAAAATCTTTGAAACAAAACTTATTATTTTAAACATTTCTAAGTAAATACTACTACATTTTAGTACTATTTTGGGCTCGTTAAACTTGTAAATTGAAGCAGATCCTTTTGTTTATACTTCGAAAAGTGATAAAGTGCTAGAGTCCGAGCTCGCTCTGTTGAAATTTCATACCAGACTAACATTATTCCTCTGCTTTGCTACGATTTAAATAAAATCTTAAAGTTCATTTGAAAGTTGACTTTAAACAAATTTTTGTTTAAAATTTAAGTTTTAATGTTCGATAGAAAAGATTTTGTTATGAAAAGACAACTTATTAAATTTAAGTCTCCAGTTACAATTTGTAAGTCGACTTTCAACTAAGACCTAGCTTACCGGTATTGTATAATAGAAAGCTGTTTTGGCATTAGTGGAGATACTTATAGGTAACACTCATATGGTCAGTGTTATTCGCGTTTTTATAAAAAAATAATTTTCCCGCGCAATTTTCCAATTTTCGTACACTTGGTAAATATAACAACCAGCAAAGGTCGTTTTTTTAAGCATGAACTTTTTGTATTCCAAAATCACATCGAGCAGTATCCGAGGAAAAAGATATTTATATCTTTTATATCTTTAAACGATATTTATTTCATCGCACTATGAATATGTTAATTAATTTATTGAGGACTGGGGAAACTCATATCTACTTTGCAGGTCAACCCCACGGAACATCAGTTTATTAACTTTAATTATTTAAATTGCTGGATAAAAACCATAATTAAAACGTAATTATTTACGATTTGTTTTTACTGAACAGCTTTACGAAACTAAATCTGTGGAAGAAAGGAACATTGAATGGTGAGTAGTTACTCTTTAGGGAATATTTTGCAAAACATCATTTCTTAGTGTGCCTTTATGTTACAAATTCAATGTATCAGTCAGTCAGTCAGTCAGGACATTGCATTACCATACCAGCTGCTTTAACATAAGCAATAGTTAAGTATTCATTCGCATTGATTTTATCATTACTTTTGGTAGATAGGCTACTCAAATATTTGGTGATAAACGCGTTTTTAATTAAAACTAAATTTCCCAAAGATTTTCACAATTTATCCACCGATTTTCTCGAACTAATTTTCCCACCTAAAAATCTTGTTTGAACCCGAATCAGTATATTTCAACATTTTATCTAAATCGTTGGAGCAAATATTGAGAGAAATAGACTTCTATTGTATAGCCTAGATACAAAAAGTATAAGTTTAATATTATAGAATTAAAATACAGTATAAGTATGAATCATTTTGTTTTGCGTAGAAACTGAAATCAATCGTCATAACGTCAACCACAATGACACTTTGTGATATTTTGATACTTTGTGATACAGTGATACTTTATACCACTTTTGAAGCTTCTGCAAACGTTTTGGTCAGTAAAAAAATTAATAAATTAATTGTACATTGGCCAAAATAATTTTGATCCAATTAAAATGATATAAAGAAGTATACTGTTTGGTTGTAAGGTTGTTTCACGTTTTATGTATTTTTTACGTATATTCATTCATTAAACTAAATTTAGGTAAAAAACCAATGATTTTCAAAAACTTGTTACTTGAAACTATCCTGCATTTAATTCATTGTTAAGTCATAATCAGTTAATTCAGCAACACTAAAGTGTCCTCGTTTCCATATCTTCGGAGGGTTGATTTTTTGTGTGATGTCAGTCCAGTTGTAAATAAGAACAGAACTTCCTTCTTCTCGGTCATTTCCAAGAATTTTTGTTTTACTCATGCAGCCTATTGTAGAGCTTGACTCTTCTCCACTAGTTGTACCTATTGAGAGGATTTAGACGCCCCTCGCGGTACCCGAGTCTAACACACACTTCACTACACTTACAACTTTAACACTTTACACTCACACTTACATTTAGGGAGGCGATAATAGCCTCAATGTGCTTTTCGCCTTAACAACAACAACAAATCTTATCCACTGGTCATTTTTGTTGTTAAACCAGGATAGTATTTTTGTTCATAGTGGATTATGACAAAGTCACCTTCTTTTAAATACTTTTTAGAAATATTTGTTGTTAGACCTACAGGTATCAACACTTCTCCAATATTTTAAAATCCATTTTTACAAAACTTCGAGTCATCATGGAGGCTGGAGGAATTCATTAAAGTAAAGGGCGTATAAGGTACGTCTTTGTTGCTTACCTTACTTTTAACTGATAAGAAAACTGCTGCAGAAGTAGAAAGAAGTTCGTTGTGTAAAATTTTTCATGAAAAACAAATGTTTAAAAAAACTCCAGTGTTGCCACTAATAAAAAATTAAATTTACCTGAAACTGTTAAATTACCCTCAAATAAGTTAAACTGTTTTTAAGCCCAAAAACCTTTAATTTATTTTGCATTGTTTGTCCAGCATGAAACATAACTTTTTCTATTTTGTACTAAAGCTGCCCAGTTGACGGTAATGTTAATAAATAAAATTATGCAAAGAACACTGCGGCGATGCCAACAAAGACACAAGTTAAGGTTTAAGTAAGTCTATTAGTTTAATACTGATTTTGTAATTTTGTGGTAAAGGAGTTTAATTTTATGTAATATTACTACATTTCCATCAAAAGTTCAAACTTAAGATAGCGGCCTAACCTTACTTTCATAAAAAATTAGTTATCGACTGTCCAGCAAAGCACGATTATGAATTATAATCATTATCTGAAGAACATAACTTAACTTGTAAAACACAAACAACAAGCGAAAACAGTAAAAACACGATTTACCGAACAGCGGCAATACGTTCGTTCAGTGCTTCAAGCAATACGTTCGGACTGCTTCCGATCTGTTACGATCGATATATTAAATCAAACAGTAATTCAATGAAACAAGAAATTAATAGTCGGTCGCAGAGGGGCTATGGTCGGGAATGTGAGTCACATAAAGTGCGCATTAGTATGCATCAGTTGGCAACCCTGATTCCGACGTTTCGCAATGTCAACTCGAGTTTGCCATGCTCAAACGGATTTACATAATTGTTAGGTCCAACTGTCGCGCCAAATTTGGCAACAATGTTGTGTCTAGATTTTAATGCAAATGCAACTGTGCATGTCATGAACATCGTTGCCAAGTTGTACTTCCGTACAAGATGAGTACTGACAAGGTTTTGTAAAAATCTTTTTTGATTTTTAGGGTTCAATATACTCTGCAAAAAGAACTCGAGGATTTCGATTTACTAAGAAAAACGAAAGTTTTTATGTAACTTCAAACTAGACGAAATTACTTGAGTAAGGTCACATCGCGACACGTTGCATATGAGTTGGCAAGGAAGGAGGTCATCTTGAACTTGAAGCACCAAAACTGTTTTGCGTAATTGAAGACAGTTGATTGAAGATGGAATCTAAACAGGAAGAAGGAGTTAGAAGATCTGCACTCTGGAAGGAAGAAGAGAGGTTTAAGACAAGCCAAGAAGTTCAGTTGTATATACTAAGATTTCTGATGGTATTTTTACGGACACGGAACTCTTAATACATATCTCAAGAATCTTGGTTTTGAATAAAATTTAACCTGTAGATACTGAAAAAAGTGAGAGGAACCAACCTCCTTCTGTTAGAGTGTATGACCGTATTTACAAGAAGGGCTGGAATCCTCGGAATTTATCAATTAAAAGAAAGGGAGTGAACTACCTCGAATCCTCTCCAAATTCTGGACTTCGTGAAGACGCTAGGACTGGAGGAGATGCCGTAACTGAGCATTTCAGGAATGCAAAAAGCAGGAATAATAGGTCTACGAAGATGAAGATGGTAGTTTATTGGTAATCCCTAAAATTCATTAACTCATTCATTCGTTATTTAGATGAATTATACATTTCAAACAATACTTCCTTAGTAATAATTACTTTATTCGATGATATTTTGACAATGGAAATTTTGATTTGATACTCGGTTAAGAAATCCAAAATAGTTAAATAAAAAAAATAAAATAAACACTAAATACTATCTTTTTCGTTTTTAAAGACAAAATCGAACACAACGTTCCAGCTGATGGGTTTGGGTGAATGACAAACAAACATTATTCCATAAATCACAGATTTTTACTCTGTAAGCGAATATACATTGCGCAATTTAAACTGACAAAGATTATTCAGTACTTAAACAAACTTTTACTCAGAAAAGTTCAAACTTTCATAATAAGTGTTCAAAAAAAAAATTATCCTAGTGATAACACTTAGTGATAATACTGAGTGAAAATACTTAGTGATAATACTAAGCGATAATACTTAGAGATAATACTTCCTCTCTAAAAAAATACTTTTCAAAGTATGACGAAATGGATAAAGGTGATTTTTACTGACATATTTTCAGTATCTGCTACATACAGTACAGGTTATTCTGACTGACATAATTTCAAGCTCTGCTACAAACAATAAGTAACCAAGCTTTGTAGAGTAGTGTGTGTGTGTGTGTGTGTGTGTGTGTGTGTGTGTGTGTGTGTGTGTGTGTGTGTGTGTGTGTGTGTGTGTGTGTGTGTGTGTGTGTGTGTGTGTGTGTGTGTGTGTGTGTGTGTGTGTGTGTGTGTGTGTGTGTGTGTGTGTGTGTGTGTGTGTGTGTGTGTGTGAAACAATAAGTAGCCAAGCTTTGTAGAGTAGTGTGTGTGTGTGTGTGTGTGTGTGTGTGTGTGTGTGTGTGTGTGTGTGTGTGTGTGTGTGTGTGTGTGTGTGAAACAATAAGTAGCCAAGCTTTGTAGAGTAGTGTGTGTGTGTGTGTGTGTGTGTGTGTGTGTGTGTGTGTGTGTGTGTGTGTGTGTGTGTGTGTGTGTGTGTGTGTGTGTGTGTGTGTGTGTGTGTGTGTGTGTGTGTGTGTGTGACAATAGCAAGCTTTAGAGTAGTAGTGTGTGTGTGTAGTGTGTGTGTGTGTGTGTGTGTGTGTGTGTGTGTGTTTGTGTGTGTGTGTGTGTGTGTGTGTGTGTGTGTGTGTGTGTGTGTAGCCAAGCTTTGTAGAGTAGTGTGTGTGTGTGTGTGTGTGTGTGTGTGTGTGTGTGTGTGTGTGTGTGAAACAATAAGTAGCCAAGCTTTGTAGAGTAGTGTGTGTGTGTGTGTGTGTGTGTGTGTGTGTGTGTGTGTGTGTGTGTCTAATATAGTTAAAATAACACACACTAATGTGTGTCCTCGTATACATGTAGGAGCAGTATGAGCTAGCGGTATAACGAGAGATAACTAAGCCTATCAGTTGCTTTCAATCCAACTGCCTCCAGCGGAAATGGACCTGAAGAAAAGTTTAACAAAGAACGTAAAAAGAAACATGATGCCATATCAAGAAACATATTTCCAGGAATATTCTATGCGTGTGACAACGATAAAAATGTATGTGTTCTTAACTTTTCAATAATTTGAATTTTGATTAAACATAATGATTAAATGTATGTATGCATTAATACAAAAAACTGTATTCTTTATCAACATACTAGAGATAAGAATAGTCTGGTCAACTAAAACTGAATAGATAGTTAGATAGTTTGTGCAATCACGGTATATTTCTGCAATCACGAATGAGATAAAGTGAGAGGAAGAGATAGTGCTTATCTATTGTTTGAAAAAAGGTTTAATTAAGAAAATTTACTGTCAAGCCGTTCACACAAAATTAATGGTTTTTGTGCGCATGAGCGACGCTTCTCGCCTCTTTGCACAACGCAAGTAAAGTTAGGTTAGGTTACGTTAGCAGTTAGGATTGTGCAAAGTGTTTCAATTTGTGTTTATTCTCCGTCTCGTAACTACAGGTATATGACCTTACATTCCACGACACGCTTGTTGGTGAAATGTCACGGTTTCCTGCAGTACGTTTCTGGACTCAAACGGCCACTAATATAAACGTTTCTAGACTCCTAAATATAAATATAATATATAACGTACATTTTAAATATAAACAGAAAATAAACAGTTAAAGAGTAGATCAGCTGACATCTATCTCGTCTGCACTGCGAACATAAAGTTATTTTTGAATAGTATCCCATTTACTTTAATCTACATTGAAACATTTCCAAACCTTCTCACGGTTTTACGGAATTTTTCAAATCAAGCTTTTTTTGAAGACCCTAAACCCAAAAAAAATATAACAGTGAAAAATCTCGAAACAACTCTTCTGTTTCTATCTAAACTGGATTGCTGAGACTTTTCGACCTCAGCAACACATGTCGAAGAGGAGGAACGTTTGGAGAAGTCTGAAGGCTTTATAAAAACTTTATATATATATATATATATATATATATATATATATATATATATAAACAATTAAAAATTGTTATCACTTCCAGTTTCGATATCTAACACGAGATAAATAAAAAAAGATATCTTTAAGACTTTACCTCTTAATTCGTCCCGCTATATTTTTTTAGTTCGAGCCATTTCGAAGACCATTTTCGGCAAATTTTACAGTGGTCAGTAATATCACTTACAAACAGAAAAGCATTCAGTAACGACAGACTGACAAAATAGCGACTTGGGTTTTACTTACGCACCCTGACCGACCTGTATTCGTATTAATTGTGATAATGTTTAAAATTATGTTCAACAAAAACCTCCGAAAAATCTGCAATCTTATTTATGAGGTTCATTATCTTATGACCTTATTTATATATTCATTGTCTTATTTTAGGCTATAATTGATTTAGTTCTGATTCGTAATGTACTTTTTGAGTTCAAGCGAAATGTGTTTTTTTGTTAAGTTTCGAATCTGAACTTTCAAGAAAACAAACACCAAAACGAACCACATAGCCTCTAAGTGTTGAAATGGTTTTGTGTTTCAACTCGACAGTTTGGTATTTGGTTTGTGTGTTTGTATGTACACAGTTTTGGCCAAACTCTTTGACCGATTGTTTTGAACCGTGAGCCCGAATGATGTATGTATAAGATTTTGTTCCCATTCGTTTCAGTTTCAAGACGATGACGAGTGTATTTGTTGGCTACTGGCTGAACGGCAATACATATTATAACGTGACGGCTTCATGTAGAAAGATTAACATTTCCAATAAAGTTGGTCCAGTAAAATGTTTCCTGAATGTTACGGTTACCTGTAAAATTGGCGGAAAATGTTAGGAGCGCGTTAGAGCGCTATCGTGGCGCGGTGGTCAGGCATTTAAAATGTGAGTACGAAAAATAAGCAAATAGACAACATAATTTTTGTTGTCTATGTATTTGAAGTTATATTCAGATTCTTTTACGAAAAGTCAACGCTCCCGCTTAGGAACCTCATACAAGCATTTCTAAGTAGAAAAGAGATTTATCGCTTTAAGTTTGTATATTGATCAAAACGAAATGTATAACACATGCAATCCATAAAATTTAATTTCGACACCTACAAATAACGTGAACCTAAACTGTTATACGTTTTAAACGTTTTTTAAGATACATTTTTCTAACGATTCAGATTGTGAAATCACATTTTAAAAAACATAAATTCTTAAAGAATTTAAATGACCGCCATTTTGTAACTTCTTAATAGACTTTGCTAGATAACGAATTTGTCCAAGCTATTGACAAAATCAATTTTCGTGACAAGTTTGAATCAAACCAGACCACAATTATGAACTGAGACTGCTGGAACACACACACACACAAACACACACACACACACACACACACACACACACACACACACACACACACACACACACACACACACACACACACACACACACACACACATATATATATATATATATATATATATATATATATATATATATATATAGTAGACCAGGGCAAATATGTCACATTTTATTTTATGAACATCGGTCAATTATTTCAAATTATTTCATTCTCCAGCGATGTACACAGACACAAACACACAGAGAAAGATACATTCAAAAAAAACCAAGTAAGTTGGATTCAGTGGATCTCAAAACGTAAATATTTGTCCAAATATCAAGATCGGTAATGAAAACACCACATTTTTTATAATTTGAGATAACAAAAGGAATCCCTGACCGCTGGTCAGTGTTAATTTTTTGAGGTCTTTGATGTGTGTGTTACTGTAGCTACCGCTCAAAGAACTCATTTTCTATGTAAAATCGCGAAACGTGTAAGTCCACTTAACATTAATATTGCAAATGCGTACCCACTGAACCCCCTCCCCCGCTCGTAATACTCGTAGAACAGAACTGCGCTCTGAAGCATGAATGATTGAAGGCTTATACTTTTGTAATTAATGAATAACTGTCAATTTCGATTCGTGAAATTAAAATCCAGATTTGAAAAGAACTGCCAAGCAGGCACAACACTCATCAATCTAATACTATGTGTTCACTGAAAGAAGAACACTGCATTGTATAAATTACCCATTACAAGTCAGTCAGTTTTTTTATATTATGCTAAGATATATCTACTATAAGACTACTAATTTCCCCCTTAGGCTTTCAAAGTTCTCGTGTTTATTAGCTTAAATGCATAATGCAGCAGATTCACTTGTATTATTACCGAGTGTTTATAACTCTATTTACCCAGTTTTTTTACAAAATATTTTGTAATATTAAATGCCCATTATAGTGATAATGACGTAATCATTATATACAATAAAACATAAACCTGATATGTCAGTGTGCCGCTATAATTTTGCAACCCACCCCCGCAGTCCCATGGGAGTTATACAGTACGGTAACCCACCATCTCCCAACCAAGACGAAGGTTTCGGTTTGGAACTGCAAGGACTGGTTTTACAAGTTATTAATATCAAAAGACGGTATCACACCGATGTATTTCTTGTGGGAAGTCAATGAATCAGCTGAAAATCGAATGCGAAGCACAAAATTTAAGGTAATGTGTCTAGGCTATCGATTGGAATTTAAAGCTAAGTGTATAGATATAAGTGGAACATCACCTTTATAGTAGAATTAACATTGACCTAGACTGACCAAACAGATATGAACCCGTAAATGAAATATATTTGTAACGCCAAATACCAAAGTCAAATAAAAACAGTTCAATTCAGTCAAAATTTGAAATGTAAAAAAAATGAAAATTTCAAATTAGTGTATTTCAAAATTCATAAATTACCATGTATATAAATATCAATTAAAAATAAAGAAATGTAAATAACAATTAAATTTGTATTATCCAATTACCTTAAAACAGTCAAAGTCATGATTCCCATAGTAGGCATAGGCCTATCAGTCAAAAAGAAAAATATAACTTTAAAAGAAGTGTTAAGGAATGTGCAACGTAAAACAAACAGATATCGATGAATCAGTGACGAAAGGGAGCAGTGCCTTCGCCAAGTGAAAACAATCAGAGTGCGAAACATTACCGTAGGAAAGCAAAAATATTTTTTAATTATGAACGAACGAGGAAGCTATTTTTGGAAAGCGAAATGATACTGTAACGTCCAAGATTCAATTACAATAGTTAATCAAAGATAGGCCTAGAACCAGACATTTTTAGTGTTCATTAAAGTGAAAAGTAAATAAATATTATTAATTGCAGATGTTGTTTTCTTCTTAATAAGGACATCAAGAATAGTATATCGGACATATTCCTATCGAACATATTCAGAATATTATTCTATCGAAGAAAAAGAATGAATTTTTTAGGTTTATATCCTTAAAAGTTTTATTATTTTCAAAAGACAAACATTATTATTGTATAAAGAAACAAACATTCAAAATTAACTTTTTATGTAATTCTATTTTTCTCAATATATATATAACTATTATTCTGCTAGTACGATCACTCCGATCCGAAATAAAGAGTTTATGTTGTAATAAATATAATTAAATGTAAATTTTTTATTTTTTTAAGAATTAAAACAAATTACTGAACATTTTAAATATTAGAAATTAAATATTCAAAGAACATTTTTTTTTTTTTTTTTTTTGGTGTTTAACGTCCGACTATTGTGCACACTTGGGCTAATGCAGACGGTGGGATGATTTATAGCGTATGAAAATGCCAAGCCCTCGCCGGGACTCGAACCCGGATCCTCGGGGTGAAAGCCTAGTACGCTATCCACTAGACCACCGAGGCGGCTTAATGCGGGTGGTGGTCATTTCAAAATAGAACATTTTTAAATTACAACCCGAAAAAAGCCGGAAATTATTCATCTAGTTAATGATAGAAATTTCAAATTAAAAGGTAAAGTATTTTAAAATTATTAATGAATTTGCATTGCAAAATTATTTATATTGGATGACAAAATTTGGGTACCTTTTGACAGATCCTTAAAAATATTGTACCGATGTTCCAAAAAATCTGCAGTTTTTGATTCTAAACACTAAAACACGAAAAACGATACTTATATTGTTCTTGTCTTCTTTTTTGTGATGCAATTAAACTTGTTCGGAAATTCGTATAATTCAAACTATTATATGATTTTAATCAGCAATTCCTGGAACTACTCCTGAACGCTGAGATGTTCACGATATACATCTCATTCATTCATTTAAATATCCGTAAATTCTGTCGGCCATATTGATATTCCTTGATAATCTGATATTCCTTATCAGATTGATGATGATTAACGGTAAAGTTTTCTCCGCTTCGATTTTTGTTAAAATACTTTTTTTGATTTCCCATTTGAAAGGTTTTGTGTACGGCTGCACAAGTTGTGCATGTTCCAACATTATCACTTACAAAACCTTTCAAATAAAAAATCAAACGTAATTTGTCTGATCAAATAGTTGAGTTAATTAGCTTTGTCCTGCAGGGAATACACTCAAATGGCTGGCAGGGTTCTAGCTATAACGTTGAATGGAAGTGAAAAATTCTTTTAGGTTCCGAGGATATGACAATTGTTCGCCATTTTGAAAAATAGGAAAACCAGATAAGGCAATTTTATAATTACTGTAATTTTCGTAAACATCTACATAGTATATAAACGGTTGTTAAGAACCACTTTAACCATTATATTGAAATGTTTCAGAAACGTATTAGAACTTAGATAAACTTTTTAAAATATGTACTTATTTAATTTTAGATTTATGTAATAATTACATATTTAGTTTTTAATATGATTTTTTTTTTTTTTGTAATAATAAAACAAAAAAAATTGAATAACATATATTGAATATTGAATAACATATATTGAATAACATAGAAATTGAATAACATATATTGAATATGTTTATATTCATAAGTTTTTAATATTTGTAGAATTCTAATAACAAAATCTGAGGACATATTCAGGACACACACACAGATTTCTTATTGGCGTAATGGAAGTAAATTTACAGTAATATTTTATCTAAAACGTTGTTGAAAACCTGACTTCAACACGATAATCACTGTTAAAGTCCAAATAAACTAACACTTAAAATTTTCCAATTCAGTTAAAATACAAAATAAAGAGATTGGGGGTAATTTTCGTATTTTTAAATGGAATTTGGAAAAATGCCGATAAGCTGTATTACCTTACGTAACCTGATTCTGTAACGATTAAAGTAATTTTGTTTGGTAACAAACGTGATTAAGTTATTACCAAAATATTTTTTTTACTCTTTTTGAATAACATTAGACCAAAATTGCAAAGATTAGATTGATAACACACACACACACACACACACACACACACACACACACACACACACACACACACACACACACACACACACACACACACACACACACACACACACACACACACACACACACACACACACACACACACACACACAACAAGCATTTTGTTTGGTTGCTTAAATGCTTCATTTGATCCCTTTAAAATAATTTAAATGATTTTGAGAAAGTTTGTGCAAGATATCCGAACCATTTGTTCTACAAGATCACTTTGTTCGGTTTTTTTAATATGTTCGCCTTTCATTGAAACCTCTATAGTTTGTGATTGATGAAGTGGTGATTTGTGGAGATAAGAGGGTGGGGTCTGACGGGGTAGTTGGGGGCGGGATGTTGTTATTGCTTCTCTCCCTTGAAAATCACAAACACAGCAAATATTATTTATTGCCAAGTCACTGATCGAGGGTGTGGGGTGCAGACTAGGTGCCCTTAGGCAATCAGGGTTCTTTACATGAGCTATATAGCCTCACATGCAAGTACGTTTTGATATTGAAATATTTTGATGAAAAAATGTTTCAGGATTATTGCTTACATATGTATCTTGTTTGTGGAAATTTCAAATTAGCAGGACGACATATTTGTTATTCAGTAATTATTCTTGTAGCGAATTTACATTATAGCATGAGCTATTGGAGCGGTCATCATGGTAACACCCAATTCCGAGTCCTTGAAGTGAGAGTTAATCCAAATTTTTAAAAATCGGTTTTACTAGTTTTTATTTAATATAGTTCTTAAATACCAAAAACAAACCTTTCACACTCATTTTTCTTATATTCAATGGAATTTAAAAATTATAGAATTTAATTTGCGCAGAATTTTAAAAAGGCTTAAGCAAAAAAGTTATGACTTTTAAAATTTTAAATAGCCACCATTTTGAAACTGGTTAACTGATTTTGCTGATTAACCACCTTGTTTAAGCTATTTACAAAATGTCAAGTGTGAATCTAATTGGACCGAAATTGCTAACGCCAAAACACGCGCGCGCGCGCGCACACACACACACACACACACACACACACACACACACACACACACACACACACACACACCTTGATCACCTAAAGTTTTACGTTCTAAATCCAGTATTCACATTCAACAGACATTAAATATTTGATAACCATCGCAGATGTTAAAATCACTAGAAATGCCGTCTATTTTGCCAGTTTTTAGTACTGATGGGGTGGTTGTACGGTAACAGCTGTTTGTAACTAAACTTTTATTATCGGAACAGCTGGTTAAGTTGTATAATCCTGAAGGGTAACTATGTTTTTTTACATGTTATGTACAAATAATTTGTTTTATCGTGGCGCCTGACCTCCGCTTACTGCTAGTGGGTGGGGAGAAACATCTTAGTTATGTTTAGGCTACTGTGCATTTAACATAACCCATTGTGTGAGTACTGTACCATACACATCCCCACAACTTCTCTTTAAGCGTCACAATATAACAAACGACCGTACGAGATGTATGTATTTGTATAGGATAGACCGTTGTAATTTAAAACAGTGAATATACTGGGAAGTTTGTTAATTATAAACAACAAGATTTGAAAATTTAGATGTGTATACTTTTTCACATCTCCACAGCCAAAGGAATTGTGTAGCCTACATTTGGATTTCTTCCCGTCTGTGTGTTTTTGATTATTGCTGGATTTTTTTTTATTTATTAGTACTTACAATCTGTCTACAAGACACTAAGTAAATTTTATGGCTAAAATAATGACATGAAAGCATGTACCCATTGATACATACAAATAGTGAGTATTATATAAATAATAATAAAATATTGCTACATAATGTTAATCATATGTAGCTATTAATCATAATGTTAATCATACCTGTTAGGTCAGATGTTAATTGTGAGGCAGATCGCTAGGTATTCTCCTCTTGAGTCTTCGTGTTGTCGATCTCGTCATTAAATTTTCAGTCAAAACATTTGGATGGGCTAATATTCTATGTCGGTAAATATTGCTAAAAGTTTCAATTTCTTCTGTGAAGTTCGGAATATTGAGTTGCTTGTGGTTTATTTCATTTGTGATTATTTTTGGAACTGTTAAGATTAAACGTAGTATCTTAGATTGGAAGCGTTGTAAAATTGCAATATTTGATTTGCAAGCAGAACCCCATAATTGTACCAATACGTCCGTATTGGTTTCAGTATTGTCTTATATTTTATTATTGGTAATATTAAATATTACCAGTATTAATATTAATAATATT
Organism: Callitettix versicolor; assembly: GCA_022606455.1. Classification (NCBI taxonomy): domain Eukaryota; kingdom Metazoa; phylum Arthropoda; class Insecta; order Hemiptera; family Cercopidae; genus Callitettix; species Callitettix versicolor. The sequence continues at coordinate 57,235,705 of CM040186.1, read as the reverse complement.
TTATTATTGTAGTAATATTTTATTATTGGTTGAAAGTTTTGATTTGTGCCCAATCAGCCAGTACATATTTCTGAGTTCAGTACCAAGTTGTTTACGCTTAGTAAAAATATGTTTCTGCCAATTCAGACGTCTGTCCAAATGAATTCTCAGGTACTTCACTTCTGAGGTCTGTGGTATCAGTTTTTTATTTAGGGATACTGCTGGTCTTGTATGCTTCCTTAATGTGAAGGTTATATGTTGACATTTAGCTTCATTAACTTTTATACGCCATTTTTCCCTCCAAAGTTGAACTAGTTTCAAACTATGCTGCAATATTTGAGAAGCTGTCTGAGGATCATTACTGGAGGCCATTATAGCAGTGTCATCTGCAAATGTGGCAGTGTCATGGGTAAATCACCAGTGAATATAAGGTATAAAACTGGTCCCTTTACGCTTCCTTGTGGTACTCTTGCATTAATCTCACACAGATTGGTTATTGAGCCTTGATATCTCATCTGAAAATATCTTTTATCAAGGTATGATTTTAGCAGAGTATAAAAGTTTGAAGGCAGGTTTTTCTTTTTTTTATATAAGAGACCAGTATACCATATTTTATCAAAAGCTTGGGTCACATCCTGGAAGACTGCTGAGCAATAGTTCTTATCTTCAAAGCTCTGTTGAATTGATTTAACCATACGATAAACCTGCTCAATGGTTCCAGGCTGCTGGAGGAAACCAAATTGATGATCAGGAATTATATTTTTAGAGGAAATAATTGGCATTAATCTTTTAAGGATCAGTTTCTCCAGGATCTTAGACGCAATTGGGAGCAGACTAATAAGACGATATGTGGTAACATCCTCTGGCTTTTTGCCTGGCTTGGGTATCATAATAATTTGAGCTACTTTCCATTGGGGTGGATAAAAGCTTGTTCTCAGAACAGCATTGAATAATTGTGTCAGATATTTAAAACGCTTGTCCGGCATCTCCTTCAGAACTCTACCTGTTATCAGGTCATAACCGGGACTCTTTTTTGGGTTAAGATCTTTCAAAATAATATTTTGTACTTCATTGATGGTAAATTTTCTGATAGGCGTATCTAGTTGATCTGGTCATTCAATAATTTGTTGTACTGCTTCTTCAAAGTCAGGAAGATTAGACCCTGGGTGAGGTGGAAAAACATTTTGCAGGTGAACAGAAAATAATGTAGCCTTCTCATCATTACTTCTTGCCCAGTTTTCATTGTCTTACCTTAAAGGAGGGATAGGATACTGTGGACAGTTTAATTTTTTTGTCGCTTTCCATAATGAATAATCAGCAGCCTCTGTTGCGCTCAAGCCTATAATATATCTTTCAATGGCTTGTTCCTTTTCAGTTTTTAGAAGCTCTCGTAGTTCTTTTATTGCTTTGTTAAGCTTAGTTTTAATTTTTGGGTCCTTTGTAATTTGCCAGTGCTTTCTTAGGCTTTGTTTATTTCAATTTTTTTCTTTAACCATTGCAGAGCAAGGGTTTGTCTCTGTCCAGAAACGTAATCGGGGGTAGAATTCCAAGCCGCTTCCTGATCCCTTCTGTTGAAACGCTCTACAACTTCAATAATATCTTCCCCTGTTAACAGGGGTATATTTGTGTCGAGAGATTCTTCAAGTATTTCTCTAAAACAATCCCAATTAGTTTTTCTGTTGCTCAAGAATGGTGGAGGGTCGCTTTCCGTAATATGACTACTAATGTTTACAATTACTGGGGATGATCCGATGATAAGTCCAGGCAAGATTCAGCTCTTAGATTATTGTTATTAATTCCTTTCACAACACAAAAGTCAAGGATATCAGGAACCTTTCTTCTATCAGTTGGCCAATACATAGGCTCCCCTGTAGAAACTGTTCTAAGATTCATAGTTGTAATATATTTGTACAACTCGCTACCTCTTGTTGTAATTAACCTTGGCCCCAGTGAGTATGTTTGGCATTATAATCTCCTCCTATGAAAAAACGCAGTTCAAGGGTTTCGAATAATTTTAAAAAGTGGGCTTCTTTTATTGTGCGTTTCGGTGGGCAATATATAGCAGAAACAGTTATTGAACCAAACCAGTCTTCCAAAACCACGTTTGTAGCCTGAATATGTTCTGTTGGAAACTTATCTATTTCGTGATGTTTTATCTTGGTCTGGGTGATAATTGCTGATCCTCCATGAGCTGTGCCATGAGGGTGTCTGGTGTGAATGTTGTATAGTTGTGTATTTTAAAATGCTTTTATCTATGAAATGGTCCCAGAAACTAACATAACAACTATTTCTTTATTTACAAGAAAGGGTTGAATCTCTTGCCTATGTTGAGACAAGCCATTGGCATTCCAGATTACTAGCCTGCATTTTCTCAGCTTTACTGAAATTTTGATACAACACTTGGAACTAGATTGAGTACAATACTCATCTGCTCCATCAGTCCCTTCATCATAGTTTTAAGTTGTTCCATATCATCAGTCCGTTGACTTGGTAATGGACTATTACTACTTAAAGTGTTGACTAAAGGTTGTTTTGATTGTGATAGCAATTTAGCTTACGTCATTTTATTTTGAGTAGCTTGATTTGTTTGAGCTTGTGAATTTTGAGGTGTATTTTTGGTTACATTCTTCTGCGAAATTTCTTTTTTGCGTAATGTAGGAAAATTTAACCTCTGTAGTTCCTTATAAACACTACAACCTTTGTAATTAGCTGGGTGGTTTCCGTCACATAATACACATTTAACAAAATTAGATTTTGATTTACTTGAGCAATGAGACGTAAAATGATTGCCAGCACATTTAACACATCTTGGTTGCCTTCTACAAAAGTTTTTAGTGTTACCATATCTCTGGCACTGTATACATTGTGGAATTTCTCTTTTTTTATTTGGTGGTTCAAAATAAATTTTTATATTTATAAGATATTCAATTTTATAAATAGCCTTATTATTTTCTTGCCTTTTAGGTCAATAAAGAACATAGATAAGGGTTGTTTTGTTACCCTATGTTTTATATTAGCTATGTTTATAACTTTATGGTGATATTCTTCAATCTTCAATTTCAGTTAATCTAAATGTGTTGAACTGTGAATATTTTCCAGTACTACTTTATAGGTTCTATCTTGTTTTTTTTTTAAATGAATAAAATTCTGTGTGCTTACTCTTAAGGTTAGTTATTATCGTATCATACACTTTCAGTGTTTTGAACTGTATCCTGACTTCTTCATTGTTTAATACTCTTAATGTGTAACTATCCTGAGCAATCTCCTCCAAAAGATTTCTCATTGGGTTTATGTCGCCAGCATCCGCAACAAATATTGGTGGAGGTTTATTGATTTTTTCAGCATTCTGTTGGTCTGGTGTTATTTCTGTGATTCCTTGTTCCGGGTCCTCGGTCTGCAAAGAATTAAACCGGTTAGAAGTTGCAATTTTAGGATTAAGCCAATAATCCATTTTCTTTTGTTTAGACTTGCGAAGTTTATTGGAAGTTACTGCTTCAGGACTATCACGTTGACATTTATTGAAGGTTTGTTGTACAGTCCACCTTTCAATAGACTGGTTAATCTATACTGTGTCATGGGTTTTATCGATGTTATTATTTATCAACAATGATTGGGTGTCCTCAAGAGCCCCAGGGGCTGCACCTGAAGAAGAAGATGGTTTACTTAAGTTACTATTATTACCTGTTTTTCCATCACTACTTGGCGATCTCAATATTTTTGTACTTTTCGTAAATGGGTCTGTATCACGTTTAACGTTTGATAATACAGCAGCCAAGTTTCCCTCATCAGTTTCCTCAATCTTGCAGTCATGTGCTGACGACCCAGGAGTGGACCGCTCGCCAACCACTACCTTTGTCGGTTCTGGAATTCCGAATCCCTGTCCCGTAATGTTTAATACATCATTTCCATTCATCATATTTGTTATTGATGATTGAATTTCAGGGTTTACTCCCTTAGATAGATAGCTTCCACTACAGCTAACAAGCCCTACCTACCCGTTGTTTCAGTTGATCCGCCAGTGTTTATTCAGCAAAGCCTTATTCATACCTGTCCTGCATATCTACAGGCGCTTCCCCATCAGCCATCGGGACGCGCCGTGTCGGGGTTGAGGTCCCCCTTCCAAACTGTTCCATCTGCAGTTATGATTGGTCCCTACTTAGTTCAAGACCAATCCCACAAGAGGACTAAGACTGGCACGGTGCTGGATATTAAACTAAAAGATTTCATTGTCATTATACAAGCTTATATAGTTCGTCCATATTTTGTAATTACTCTTACCAAAAGATTCTGTAATATATTGAAACTCCACTTAAAAATACCAAGTGTACCTTATATCAAAATCAGAGCTAAGGATTTTGTTAAAATTCTGCTTAACGTTTTAAGAAAGATGGCGTTTTAAGTCATTAAGTACTAAAACAAATAATCACGACCTCAAACAAACCCCGGTTTGGAAGTTTTGTTAAATGTTTAGAAGTTTGTTGGAGGTCTGCTTAAAATTTAGTCATGTATGAAGATTTATAACCTAGAATCAGTTTATTAAATTTGGCATTAGCGTTTCGAGAGTAAAAGGAAATAAAACTAAGACAAATTCTAACAGTATTTGTCAAACCATACCTTTCATTTATTAAAAACTTAGTACACTAAACCGAGTTAAAAATACGTATATATGGCTTAAGTTGAGCCTCAATATACCAATATGGAAGACGTCGCAACAAAAAATGGACAACCGTAGGATAAATACTTATAATAAGAGTCATTTAAAAAAGGTCTCGTCTATAAGGACTCTTAAGAATGCTTGGTTTAGGACACTCTGGGAAACCGTAAGACTCATTGCAGGGTACTAGCATTGCTTATGAACAGGATAGGAATGTATCGCGGAGAAACCGTGTGTATGCGTGCAGGAAAAACAGGAAATTTCAAATCGCAAAATTTATAAGTGTTAAGCTGTTGTTAGTAGGAGGACAAAGGATGTTTTGCTTTCAGGACCTCGAGCAGTGGCCTACTAAAACTTATTGCAGAGTAGAATCCAAAAAGCTTAGTCCACTAAAGAATCTAATCTAACCTAAACGTCAGTTAAGTAATGGTAAAATTAAAAGTTTTGCTAGTTTTATATTTTTTTATCGATATTAGGTTTGTTACAGAATATGCAATACAAAATCAAATTTTTGCAACTGTTTTGAAAAATGTATTTGATTAAACAAAAGTACCTGTCAAATTTTCATAATTGATTCTTTCAAGAAATAATAATAATACTTTCTATTATTCTGAAGCTTATAAGGAAAAGGTAAATATTTAAAAGTTTAAACAAATAATATAGCAGTAATAAACTGCTAGGTCTCGGTGTAAACTGAAACATTTTGGTATAAATGCAGCGTGCATCAGTTTATGATAGACATGATTTTCCAACAGCATAAAATAACAACTTGTAAATGTACATTTCAACAAGAAGAAATCAAACTTGTTTTCGCCTAAACTCAATTCCAAATTAGTTAACAAACTAGCGAAATCCTTTTCAAAATGCCGACAAATCAAAATATTAACTTTTATTTTACAATTTTTTGAAAATCTCATTTGTCCATAGTAAACAAAGATAAAACGCATTAATTACTCCAAGATCCAAAATTCGTTGGAAATACGATAAAGAATCCAATAGGTTTTATGTTCGTATTTGGAAAAACCGCAAATGTTTACACACAACAATGTACATTGGTGAGCGTGATTTTAGTATATTTTTTAGTTTTTGAAAATTCGTTCCCATCGCTTATCAAGACAGCTACATGCAATGATAATTACTTAAATAAATATCATACAAATTATTTTCGCCAAACAGCTGATTTTTTAAGCAATAAACAGCAATCGTTTCTTTGTTATTTTCTTTTGAGGTTAGGTTAGGTTCGGTTCTATTTGAATTTCGCACATTTGCATCTGCAAACGTAATGTGAAGAAATTGGTTTTCTCTTGTAGCATATTACAAAGTAATAATGATAAAGGAAATAGGATAAATGATTTATCTTCCCCGGTAATATTCCTGTAAGCAGATGCTTTAAATAATGATTCAAGCAATTAACTCATATTATATCAATCTTAGTTGAGATCTTTAAAATATGATTTAATAAAATTGGCTTCGTTACACAAGATGTCGTACTAACAAGATTCCCTTTTGAAAGGCGTCAGACTAAATGGGGTGTTTATTAGCTTAAAAGGGGATGTTTTAACGATACACATCCCTTATCGGTGTCAGACATACACAAGTAAGGGGAATAGAATTTTGGTGAATAGAATAGCTATTGGGGAGTTTTAGCGACGAGAAAGAGGGTGGTTATTGCTTAAAGTGACCGTGATCACGGATACAAATCTTGTAAAGTTGCATTTGTTGCATCCCTGACCCATGGGAGAGCAGTAAAAAATCAGAGTAAATATTTCAATAGCTTCGCGTTTTACGCAAATAAATAAATAATAACTTATTTGTTATTGTTTGTAGACATCGTGATAAATGATGATAAACATGAGTACAGTTGAAACAGTATAGCAAAAGAGCGAGTCATGATGGAAAGTCAATCATCCAAAACCCTCGCGTCACCATAATGCAAAACGTTTCGGTTATATAATATAAAGTTTTTATATTTTTAAAGCATAAATAATTGTTAATAACCCTTAAATGTTGTTGTAGAGGTGCTTACGTCATAGTTAACAAGTCTGGGTTGTACAGCTTACTTTGCTCCTTACTTTAATAATTGTTTCGTACATCGATTATTTGAAACCAAAATCTGGCAGGGAACGTATAAGCTGCCCCAGCAGTCATTTTGGGGTACATCGATTTGGCTGAAGTTTAATTTACGGCTCATCGTATCTGTGAAAGTTAACTTCTAACAATTCCAGTTTAAGTGTTAATTTTTACAAGTTTTTTTAGATGTCATGATGCACGCATTGAAAATATATGCAGAATATCGCGTGTTTTCTGAAAAACATAGAATTTCTACATTACATTTTTATTATTATTAATTATGATGATGAAAATATTTTACTTAATAACTATGTTGATTAATTGTTACTTAAATAAATAAAATTGGGGTAATTAAAGTTCAATTTTAATTTGAACGTTTAATTGACGGCGCTTATGAACTGGCTCCGTCATTACATTTTTTTATTTAATGCAACACTTCAGAACTAGTGTAACAACTCGAGTTATATTTTATCCTGTACGAGAGCCGCAGTAAGGAGCTGTAATAGTAGTCAACACTTTGCTTTGCTGGTCTCCAAGGGAGGGAAGGACCCAAAGCTGAACACTGGGGCAGTTCAGTACGTGTGAGGTTGACCTTTCTACCGCTGGCGTAGCTTACTATCAACCATCGGAATAGCCTAGATGTTTAATAAAAAAGTAACGTTAGTAGAAGACATTTTTAATTATTTAATTATAAAGTATGATTAAATTCACTGGGAAGTTGTACGAAAATATGATTTTGTACAAAATGTTCCATTAACCCCATAACCTCTTTAATCATAGCTTGTCTGACAGTAGGCTAATCTCAAAGAGGCTTGTACATAACGGAAGTAGGCGGAGATGTTATTACCATAAGGCAGTGGCCGCCCAAACTTCCGGTTCAGTTTCTTAGCAACGGATTTATAATTGAGACAGATTTACAAGACAAACCTCTCAAGGAATCCAGAGTGGAACTGGGAAATTTGCTTAATTGCTCAAAAATAGTTTTCAAAATTTTTTTGTCGTTTTAAGACAATACTAACTTTAAAATATTGATGGTTCTAGAAAAAAAATGTGTAACACCGCCAGAGTTTGTTGGTTTTCTTAACGTCATATTAATTTCTTTTAAATTGTAATTTTAAATTTTAAATTTAAAAGACTGTTTTTAGTTGTATATCTTCATACAAGCAAATTTATTCAAAACTGATGAGCTGATTTTTATAAATCTAGTTTTCAAACGTTTTTCTTTTGATTTTCCCGGTTTTGTTAGTAGAAACGAACCTGATTTTTTGGGGACAAAATAGCTAAAATTTTATTTTACTAGGGCATTTAAAGAGCATCTTACGTGTTTAAAGAGCAAACAATTAATGATGTGTTCTACATTTTTATAAAGTTGAAGAAAATCGGTTCTGCCCGATCCGAAGAACAAAACATGTGTAATAAGTTAACACTGTGATTTTTATTTGTGGGCGGATACTTAAAAATAATAGTCTCGCTAAGCGAGCAAAAGTGTTATTTAATTTCTAGACGTGAGAACAAGTTAAAACACAGACCTAAAGATTATAAAATACTGTTTGTCTCACACGGCCTGGACAGTCTCAAAATATAATTGTTTCAAAACTTATCCGTATACTTCGTTGTATAAAGCAACCAGCCAGATAAATGTTTATTTATTTATTTTATTTGCTCTCCTTTGCCTAAATTATGGAAATGAGTTCAATAACCTGCGTGAAAATTTTGTTAAGATTCATAACAAAAAATAACTCGGTTATAAATTTTTAAATATCTAAATTTGGGGGTGGGGAAGTAAACCTTGACTACTGTTATTATTATTATTATTATTATTATTATTATTATTTATTATTATTATTATTTTTTTTTACATGGGAAAGTTTTGCACTAGGCCTATATAAGTTTTGCATAATTTATAAGCCTAACTGCAGGCAAATACAATTATACAACACATTAAGGAGCGCTTTGACGCCAAATATAAATTTATATTAGTTCTTATACTTTAAGGTCGGGAGTGCTTTGACGCCAAATATAAATTTATATTAGTTCTTTATTTGCCTTGTAAAATAATGTCACAATAGAAGTGCGTTTGTATGTAAGTGCTGTGGAATGTGTGCTAAATGTTAACGGCCAGTTAAGTTCAAGTTACTGCTTCCAGTCAGTTAAATGAAATAACAACGTGGCACGGAGCTGCCTCTCCAACATAATGACCGTTCACAACCATACTCAGAATCAATTAGCATTTCAAATATGGACATTTAATTAAACATACGAAAATTAACATTGACCACCGCAAATTATTTTTTCTATTTCAATTAATTTCTTAAATATTTATTACTAATTTATACTCTTTTTAACGGTGATAACGATGGCGAGATCAGATGTCCAGAAAGAAGTTAGGGGAAAAAGTAAGGATAAGGACGGCCGCCATTTTTAACAACGTTGAACGGATATATGCTGTGCAGTGGAACCTGTCCAAGGTATTACTACAATCGATTTTAATGCCAAGTATGAATCAAATCGGAGTGTTAACAGGCACGCGCCAAGTGAGAACCACCTCAAAGACGTCAGATACGATTCACGTGAAATTTCAGAATATTTTTTTTTTTTAACAAACCTTTGACACAGTTCGAAACACTGCTGTACACCTTTTTAAACGTGGGCTTACTGACGTTACTAGGGTTATAAAGCAACAACTATGGTAAGATTTCGGGCCCGGTATCTTAATGTTGTGTGTGTGTGTGTGTGTGTGTTTGTTGTGTTTGTGTGTGTGTGTGTGTGTGTGTGTGTGTGTGTGTGTGTGTGTGTGTGTGTGTGTGTGTAAGCAACATCGTAAATAGCTTTAAAACTACATAAACTAGCCCTTTTAAATTACAAAATCCATTGAAGTTAGGACATTTAATTTGACGGAGGTCAAGGTTCATTTTCGAATTTTCAATGTAATTAAAAAGTTTAAGTCTTAATATATACAGATTTCAATGCTGATTATGATGGTGAAATTAAAATTTCAAAATAGGGAAAAGATAAAGAGAAAGATTTTGGAAATTCTCCTTTATTACGTCAGCGAGACAGCTGAGTGTAGTATGAAAGGCACATATCAAATAGCATTTAACTTGGAACATATAACTTGCATGACTCAGCCAAAGAAGATATCAAGTAACTCATTGCAGGCTGTTATAAATAAATTGGACTCGCATCATATACTTATACCAACAACCTGCAATGTGCAATGTGCAATGTGCAATAACACGATGGTGTAACTTGTTCCGTGGCGCACTGATAATTGCAGTAACCACTATGAATATCTCGTGTTATATTATGTTGTTACAATTTACATGTTATCTTACATATTATCACCAGTGTCGCTTTGTAAGTTAGGCTATATAAGGTTATTTAAACATTAAATATAAATATACTGTACAGAAAGCATTACACAAACTTAGGAGAAACTGTTTGGGAAATCGCCAAAAGAAAATCTATTTTTTTAAATTTTAATGTAGTATTTTTCAAGTTTTGTACTTATATGAATAATCGTAACTCAACGGAAAGAAGAGAAAATCAAAATTCGATAATAAATGGAAAAACCCCACTCGATAGCGGTCAAGGTTTATTATTGTTTCTTTGTTTTTAATTAATCCGGTACCGTAGGCATCTTTGTAGTTATCTACATGCTACACAGTTGAATTATTTATTTTTCTACATGACCAAAATTTCAACAAAATTATTTTGAAAAATATATAGTTTTATCATTTTTTTAAAGTTTCTGAACCGGACTTTTATGCCTATGGCAACCCACATATTTAAATACTAAATTTAACCAAAACCGTTTAATAAGGTTTTAATAAAATACAATTTTAACAGTTTCTCTATCAAAAAGGGCCATAAAAAGTATTTTAAAATTTATAAAATCCAATTGGTAAATTAGACGTATATATTAAATTTCACAAAAATGTGTCCATTACTCTTTTTTCTCCAGCGATATACACAGACGTCTTTCATACCCTACGTGGCCTATTCAGACCAAACCAAAAACCCAGAAATGTAAAAGTTCTAGCCCTTTAAATAAAAAAAATGTACAATTCGAGCGGCATATCCAGATTCAGCATACAATGTTCGATACATTTGATTTCCTAAATGCCCTATTAAGATAAAGCCAAAAATTCAGAAATGCAATGCTTTTTGTACTTTAAGGGCTTAAAAACTATTCGTTCATTAATTCCAATGACATATTCGGTTCTACTCAAACTTTCCTTTAAACTGAATTTCCCAATCGAATTAACAGGTACTACCATTACAAAATGGTTGTATGTTTGGGAATTTGTTTTTGTAATTTCCCTTTATCCCCCGAAATTTTGTTTGTAACAGTGCTGAAAAACGATTAATACTCAGGCAGTTGTATTCAAGCAGTTATATTCAAGCAGTTGTATTCAAGCAGTTACATTCAAGCAGTTGTATTCAAGCAGTTACATTCAAGCAGTTACATTCAAGCAGTTGTATTCAAGCAGTTACATTCAAGCAGTTTTTGGTTTAGTTATAAATTAAGTCGTTACCGTGCGTACAGACAGACAGACTAGCAAAAACAATACACTCTTGAGACTTCCTTGACTATAGAGAATATAAAAATTATAGAAGCAAAATTTAAAACTGTCTCATTTTGTGCGTGCAGTTTTTCATCAACAGCTGATATCACACAACAACTGTTTCTTATTTAGAATTTATTGTATTAGCTTTGTTGATAAAGGTTATGTTAATTCCTATAATTGCATAATTTCATGTTATAATGTTGAAATTCAATAAAGCATGTGGAAATACAATACTGAATGATTCACGAGTTGGCTTTGATCATTTTTTTTAACGTGCGGTTAGACTAACGCAGATTTGGGATCTCGGTTAACGGAAATTGTAAAGCTTATAGCAGTAACAGCAGTTTGGAACCTGCGGCCTTGAGGTGCGCAAGTTCAGAGACATAGCAGATTGACTAGTGTCTTATCACCTCGAATACGCCAATAATTTGATCAAATGTTATACAGTTCAAACCTTTTCTGAATGAAGTAGATTTAAAGTACAGTTTACAGTGGTAGATTAGAAATACTTAAGAAAAACACCGTTTTACTGTCAATGTTTTTACTTTTTCATTATAAGGGTTACAAGGAAAATATGGCTATCGAAAAAATGTTTGTTGAGGTTTTCGAGTTCTATGAGTCAAAAAGTGGGTTTTACAATGTTATTTCTTCGACTTTGTGCTAGTCACTGTTTGGCCGATTTAACAGTTTGATACTAATTCATCGATTTTAACGATGTTTGGCATATTGTCCTGCTTCCTACTTATCCAGTTATAATTCTTTTTTTTAATTTTTCATGTTTTATTTAAAAAAATCTGGCAGGGGTGCAGACTAGCTGCACCTATTGAGAGGATTTAGACGTCCCTCGTACCCGAGTCTAACAAACACTTACACTTACAACACTAAACTTTACGACTTTAATATTTTACACTCACACTTGCATTTAGGGAGGCGATAATAGCCTCAATGTGCTTTTAGCCTTAAAATAACAACAACAAAAAATCGATTTGCTTAAAAATTAGGTTTAACAATTTTTATCAAATTTTACTAAGTGTGGTCCATAAATACTCAATAAATATGGTTTACGTTAAACTGAATAATTCGTTTTGAGAAAATTTACTTAATTCCTCAAAATACCGAGAACTGTAAGATTAATTTTTATAATTTTTGATGAATTTGAAAGTTTAAAATGACAAATTATGCAGATTTTAACAATGCTTGTGGTTATGAAACTTTTTTTAAGTGTGGGAAAATAAAATTATGATTTAAAACATTTTTGAATGTTAACTTTTCGGCCATTTTTAAACTGATAAAATTATTTTGCTAGTTAACGAACGGGTCTAACCTTTTACACAAATTATTTTTTTTACAAATTTCATACGCGAGCGCGCGCGCACACACACACACACACACGCGCACACACACACAAACTTGTACTATTAAATAGGCCAAGTGTGAACAGTAGTCGGACGTTAAACACCAAAAAAAAAGGATATTGATTAGTGTTTAACGTAAGAATCCCCTGTTTTGTCCTCCTTAGTCTAACTGGCATAAAGGTCAGATACGGTGTAGCCCACAATTCGTGTCCCCGCGTGTGGATCTCACCTTAAGTTTGGCTTCAAATGCTCATTTTCAGATGGAAATCAGTTTAAAAAAATAAACGTGAAAATCAGTAACTACATTTTTCTCTTCTACATTTTAGTTTTCTAAAAACATTTTTCGAAGACTAATCGTTTGCCATTTTTATTTCCTACAGCTCCACTTTGCAGACATTGAGTTAATGACCTTCCATATTTCATTCTGGAATTACTTTCCTTTAAGTTTCCACAACACTGTACGCCTACACTTGTTACGCCTTACGTTCATTAAGCACAAGGAAGTTGAAGGATGTTTAATTTAAATAATGTTTTATATTAAATGGAACACTCAAATTAGTGTATATAAAATACATGCAACATTTTATATACAAATATTGAGTGATATTTTGAACTAGTCTAACGTGGTTGTATTATACCGTAATATGCTTTGAACGTTATAATAATCGATTCTTTTTCAAGATGATTACTATTGGGAAAATCTTTTCAAGACCATAAACTATTATTAATTCATAATCAGTACCTTTTCAAGGCTATAATCAATTCACAGTCGATACATTTTCAAGACGATTGAGAACGACTGTGAATTCAAAACGAATGATTGTTAAAGATTATAAACTATATGTAATTCATATTAAATATTTTTTCATGACTATAAACGATTGGGAAATCAATAATTGTCAGATTATAAAAGATTTGGAATTCATAATCAATACTTTTTAAAGACGATGAACTATTGGGAATTCATAGTAAATACTTTTTTAGGACAATAAACGATTGCAAATTTATTATCAATATTTTTTTCAAAACTATGCACTATTGGAAGTTATTATTAAATAATTCTTAAAGATTTAAACTATTGGAAATTCATTGCAAATACTTTTTCAAGACTATAAACGATAATTCATAATTCATAATCAACCATTTTAAGACTGTAAACAATTCTTTTTCAAGTCTATACATGATTTAAAATTAATAATCAATACTTTTTAAAGTCTATGAACTATTGAGAATTCGTAGTATATACTTTTAAAGCCTATAAACGATTGAGAATACATAATCAGTAATTTTGAAGAAATCAAATGATTGAGAATTCATGATTTACACTTTTTAAGGTTATAAGCAATTGGAAATCATAATGCAATAGTTTTCATGAAAATTAGCAATTAGCAATTCATAATCAATACATCTATGTAAAAGATTAACAATTTAATAATATTTACTTGTTCAGTACTACAGACGAATGAGAATTTATAATGAAAATGCGGTGTGTGTGTGTGTGTGTGTTTTAAACTACACTAGTTAGTTACTCGCTATTTTAATTAATGCGCACATATTAGGTCATATAACTTAAGTCGGCACTAATTTGTCGTGAAGAACAAAAGATGAATGTTCTTTATCCACTGATTTCACGAAAGCCTGAAAGTAACGAACAATTAGGATTCACTTCCTGTAATTCATTTTACAATTCGTGATTAGATTTCCTTGAGATTCATGACTTCCCTTCCACATTAGTGATTTCTTTTGTCGTTGGAGGAAAGTGCGTTTCTTTTTTCCTTTAAATCAGTTTAAGTTAAGCTTTTAGTCTTTCCTCTTCAACAATTGAAAGATTTCCTTTTTTAATTCACTTAAAAGGGTTCGTATACCCATAATCCCCTTCATTACGCCCTTTTACATTAATACTTTTCCTTTTGTTTACTTAACATCTACTGAACAAATCAATATAAAATGTTGAAAATTGTTTTCTTTATTCAAGGTTACATATTAAGAAAAATATATATTGAAAACAAACACAGGACAGTAATGGGAAAATAAAAAGAATAATATACAACAATGTACAGCAAGAATTTGAACTGTGTTTTAGCAACTTTTATAACTAATCTTCGAAATGACCTAAGAAATATGCGGCAATCATAACTGTCCTTGTTGGTACATGAACGAAAAGGAAAAGAGGTAAACATGTTTTTTTATGTAATCGCTATCTGTAATTGAACGTAAAAAACATTAATTCTATAAGTAAAATAGTTCAAATTATACCATTTGTTGGTACTTAATTACTATAGGTAATACATAACCAATACCAATAACCAATTCAATCATTTTACTTTAAGATTACAGTGCATTTGTTCCTTACAACACTGTTTATAGGTGTTATTTTATTGTAAAGCCTTAAAATGGAAACGTATAAGGCGAGAGAGTTCCCTGGTGTTCTGACGAACCTGTAGGTATCCCATACGTACTTTCTATAACGCAGGTCCTTAATTTTGGTACAAAACCGATCGGAATGCTTAGCGTAATATTATATAAAAGGTTACACTTGACCAAATTATTACGATCGAACCTTTGTGTAACATTTGGATTCTTTTTCTTTGTGACTTGTAATTTCCTGATCCCCTAGTAATATTTCTGCTTTGACCACTCAGGGATTTGCCTTAAGTTTTTGTGGTTATGTTTTAAGTATATTAACATCGCTTAAGAACTTACCCTATGCTTTAGTCGCGTGTTTAGCCTTTAATTTAGCTAAGCCATGCTCTGAATATGTCGTGTATTGCTTTTAAAAACACAAACTAAGGCAAATGTCAGAATAAATAGTAGATCTAATAATAACCGAGCGAGTTCATTAGGCTCACCACAGAGTGCAGCACTTGAAACTGTTTTATTCCCAGGTGTTTAAGTTTACGCGGTTTCATGCGCTGGAGACTCTCGTTATTCTTACTACTTTTTAATTGTGAAAGTTGGCTTTAAAAACATTAATAAGAAAGTTATGTTCTCTATCAAAAACTAAGCCTTTATAAATGAACTACAGTATGCATTCTTATTACTACAATAATTTTATTCCACATAAATTTAACACCTTGCAATTCATGTAAGTTTTTATATTGCACTTTTATAAAAGCCTCATGTCACCATCGTAATCAGCTCTAGAAGCTTTACAAATTAGAGTTTCAGATTTTGGAACGTCTTTATTATCAATAAAATTCTAAAATTTTAATTACCGCTTGTCGCTTTTAAATGAAAGCTTACATAAAATAATAGAATTACAGCAAAAATTTGATAAGTATTCCGAAATGCGTCAATGAACATAAAATGTTTGAAGCTAGGAAAACTCAACAAAATAACAACATTCCTAAAGGGAAAAGGTAATTACAATAAGGATTCTAAAGTAATAAGCGTCATAAGGAGTTGCATTGCAGATTAAAGGATTTTGTCATTTGACAAATTTGCCAAATACATTACAAAACTTGTTCATGCCAAGTCTAACTGAAGGTTAGTTTAGGTTATTTATTATTGTTGTATGTTTGAAGCTCGGTTAGGCGAGACAGCTGAGTGTCACAATTATAAGTGTTGGCGGGAAGCACGCAACTTAAAAATAAATCTTGTTCACTTTCAGCGTTGCATTTGTTTTGTGTTTTTAGGTTTTGGTTTAGGTTCAACAGAAATTTCAACTCTGCTACACTGAAATTAATTATGCATATTCTCTTTATTTATATCTACTAATCTACTTTGTCCGGAAGAACAAATTTTTACCATTTTCAAAGCACTTTCAGCCATCCAATCGAAGCAGTAATTATGGCAATGCAACTGTACATCGGCAGGTAGCAAGAGACTTATAGTCTGAATAACTACGTCATCGACCGGTCTATGGTATACTTAGGTATGTTCGATTTTATATAACTGAACATTTTTTATTGTCATTAAGGATAATACTAAAACATGTATGCATTGTAAGGCAGTACGGATATACAGGCAGTATTATTTTATATTGAAAGAATAAGTAAATGTGGACATACAGAAACTTTCTCACATAAGCCTACAAAATCGGATCGCATGTAATGACGTAACACAGTTACAACGGTGGAAATAAGATTCTTAAAAAAGTGTACATAAATGAAGTTATGCATTTTTAAAGATTGAAATAGCCGCCATTCTAAGCTCGATTTTTTTACCAAGGCTGAACAAAATTGAACGAAGTTGCGAACGAGAACGTGCTGAAACACACACACACACACACACACACACACACACACACACACACACACACACACACATATATATATATATATATATATATATATATATATATATATATAAGTTAGGATTATAGCTCATTTCAAGGTATCGGGTCTTGATGGCTGTTCATCAGCTGATTTTCCAATGTAAGTTCGTTAACAAACACGACACGGGTAAGACAAGCGCAATAGTACATGATGAATTTGATTAAGATCTGTCGGTTGGTTTAGTCTCCGTTCAAGTAAAAACCACGTCCATGGGCTCATGGGATTTAAAGACGTATAGATGCATCCAAATTTCAAGCGCCTTACCGCCCTTTTTAAGCTTTGTGTACTCAGAAAGTATGATTACGGCAGAAACAAGCAGAACACTTTAAACTAAACTATGTGCATAACATAGAAGACCAACTTTCCAGGCGGACTGTACTTGTGATTATAAATGCATTTATGCATAGAGTGCCGCTGCTCCCTGCTCCAAATTGCTAGCGCATGATATTATGCATAGTCATGTAAGAGCTAATGTCTTTGTACATTAAGTATATTTTTGTTGGTATGACAACAGTTATACTCCAGCTCGGCGTATTTATTAACTGTTGTAATAATTATTGATAATTATCAATTACAAAGAATTAATAATTCGAGTTAAAAAGTTATTAATTTAATTATTAATTCATTGTACAATAGAAACATATTTCTCTACTCTTGATTGAGTCATTAAACTACATTATTGTTTTGATTACCTTGTTAACAAGTAACAACGTTTGAGCTAAAATAACTGATGAAGACTTCGGTAACAGTAGAAAAGTCTAAAAATGAAAGAAATAGTCCAAAAACATGTTTGCTTATATTCATTATATCTAGTTTGGAATGTTCCGGTCATATTCAAGTAAAATTGGTCTAACTTTTCAAAGTCGGTCCGTCAGAAAGTCGGTACGAAGATTCCTAATTAAACTCATTGTGTCAAACTTGAAATAATTGTGGTGCGTTATAAAAGAGAATTTCCGTCAATATTTTTCTATATATTATCATTTTTTTAAAATGCTATTTCACCACAATAAACCACATAAGTTTTGCATATATTGGCACTTTTAACTTTCAAATTACACTGAAAGTACGGAATGAACCCTGAATACAATGAAATAAATGTTTTTAATAATTTTAAATATTCAAAATGCTAATTTATGCAGTTGTAAACGCTGATTATGGTACGGCAATAAGATTTTGAAAAACATCTGAGACACAAAAGTTTTGAATGTTTAAATGATAGCCATTTTGAAACTGTTGATCAAATTTTGCTCGTTAACGACTTGTCCAAGCTATTATCATAATCGATTTTTGTCACCGGTTTGACTGATTTTTTTGTGTCAATCGAAATGAAATTGAAAATGTAAACTTTCTCAAACACAACACACACACACACACACACACACACACACACACACACACACACACACACACACACACACACACACACACACACACAGCAAGCATTTTGTTTGGTCGCTCCATTTGACCCCTTAAAAATAATTTTAATAATAATAATAATAATAATAATAACAATAATAATAAAATAATTTAAAGTTACCGAGAAAACTTTAAAGCTGAAATTGCCTCAGATCAAATTTTCCAACTATTCTCACTTGGATCGTAACCAGTTTAATAAAGTCCAAGATATTATTTAAAATTCTATATTTTCGGAAGGATGCAATGCCTACAAACCATTTGGAACGGAAGAATGAATTCAGAAAACACTTGTGACTAGTGCGGTGTTTGGGCACTTATCTTCCCTGCCGGCGGGTGTTTCCGTATCTTCAGCTACCAAACTGTCCACCATCTCTCTCTACAACTCAGTACCTACCTACATCAGTTATGCGTTGTTTCAGCAAGTAGTAGTGCGTGCTGTGTCAGTTGGACAAAATAAATATGGACAATTTAGAAAGACTGACAGTGAAAGTAGAAAAATGTCGAAGATTTTTAATATATTTTTATTCTGAAATACGTAACAAATTTTCTGAATGCTCACACAGATCGATGGATACAGAGTGAAGAATTTCGCCGCATATGGGATTCACCAAATACTGTCTTTTTTCTTTCGTAACTTAAAAAGTAAAGCAACAGCAGCAACTGCCTCCACAAAATCCACTGCAGGACTGACGCCAATGTATCGACAAAACTGATTTTTTCTTTCACCTGTCGCTGTCCTGCCACGTCGCTTGGTTCTCAATGTGCGGCCATGCCTTACACCCGACTGCACTCCTGACTTAGTTGTCTTAGCAAACAACCTCTAAAGCATCTTATTATTCAAATATTTACTGTGGTTTCTCGTACTTAATAAGATGTACGTTTATCAACCGTAACTCTGGAAAGGAAGTCGGCTCTGTTCTTGGAACGATTCAATCTAATCGATTCAAAACTTTGTTGATAGCAAATCGATTCTCATAGTCGGATTCTATAATTATAACGGAGGTTACAAATACACTGCCTGTTGTTTTGAACTATTTTAACGTCACATGTTCGTTAAACGCTACAGGATGTTTGCAAAGCACGAACCAACAAAGCATTCGCTGAAACTAAACAAGTACAAAGATATCCTAAAATAGAAGTTCTTAATAACAACCATTGTTACTTATTTTACTGCCGGAAGTCGTAGATCAGGGCCGGGTCACGTTTAATAACGGTTTTATGACAAATTCCATAAATCCATTGTTGAATTACGTACACTACAACCCACCTAAAATCTACCGAAAGTAGCCTAAGTTATATAAATTGATTTTCGCATAGTTTTTGATCAAACTCTGAAAAGAAAGTCAGTTCTTGATTTCGTCGAAATGCTTCACTCTAATCGACTCACAAATTGTTTGATAATAAATCATCACTTAGATGATTTGCTCGATCGCTCATTGTGATTGCTTTATACAGAAGAGTTAAACAAAATCATCACTTGGTCGGAAACACTGACCAGTTGTAAACTGAGTTGAAGATAAGCGCGACTAGTTGTTTTCAAAGCACGAAGCAACAAAGCCCACGCTGAAGATAAAGTAGAAAGACATCCTAAAATAGAAGTTCAGAATAACGATCAATGTTACGGACTTTACTGCCGGAAGTCGTAGATCAGGGCCGAGTCACGTTTGATGACAGTTTTATGACAAATACCATAAATCCATTGTTGAATTACGTACTTTTGTTTTACTGGAAGAATAGGCGACGGGGAAGGGTAATATTTATGATATCAGAACGAGATTTTTTATTTCTCACTATACTTGGTAAACACTCTTCCAATTATAACTGCAGCTGTTTTTGTTTAAATGTAAATCCGCTGTCGGCCAAGTAAATACAGAATTTAACAATGTTAAAAGCAGCTGATATTTTGTATCGTATCATTAAATACGCTTGATCAGTGGTTTCAACGCATTGTTTTTTGGAACTTATAAAAAACTTTCCTGTGCGATAAATAAGGGTTCTCTGTATTAAGTTTATGTTTTAATAAAAGACGAACACTAGAACGTGCATTTTCTAGCTACAATTCAATATTTTTTTCAGATACTAAATCAGTCTAAAAACGTATTTAATATCAAAACCATTTTTTTAACCACTAATCTTTAATACTAAATTTCTTTTAAAAGGTTTTTGCAAAATATTCTTAGATACAGTTAATACTCTAAGATATCAAGTAACGGATTTAATTATTAGATTAAGTGAAAGTTGTTTACCGAATTTTACTTTATAAGCTATTGTTATAATATTACTAAAGTGTACTGCTTATGAAATGCTGTTTATATTTTAATTAATAGTTTATATCTTATACTGTTTTGAAAATCATATTCACCATGATGGTGATTTTAATCAGCGTTAAAATCTTCATAAATTACTCTTAATTTCCTAGACTACATTCATAGAGTTAAAAGAAATATGCATAGTATGAAAAAAATATTCATTTTCAAATCAAATCTCGGATCGAAATGCGTACGTGAGAGTGCTAAAACACACACACACACACACACACACACACACACACACACACACACACACACACACACACACACACACACATTTCGTTTTATTAATATAAATGATAATGTAATCGAATACAGTACAGTATTATAATATTGACGACCAGAAGATAGCCTATTTTTAAACAAAATTTGATTGCAAAAGTGGATGCGATTTGTTTACAGAAAACCTAACCTAATTTTTGGTTGTGTGAGCGCGGCAAGACTGTTCACGAATGTAGGCGTGATGTGAACATAAGGAAAGTGTGCCAAAACGAAATGCCAACAGATGTGAGAGGCCGCCCCGGTCACATACCCACAGTAGTTTCATATCTGTCTTGCTGTTTTCCAAATTGAAAATTTAATCGTTAATCGTTAAAATCTGAATAAATATATATTTTTTTAATTAATCGTCATGCATATCACGGATGCTAGTATTTATTTTGGTATTTTTAATGAATTTACACCCTTAAAATGCCAAGTAGCCGAACCAAGCGAGTTCCCTGACTTAGCTCGACCATTCGGCTTTTATTTTGTGTATTATTCAGATTTGGCCGAACGCATTGATCGATTCTTTTGAAATTTTGGACGGAAGTACTTCCCAAAAAACCAAAACGTCTCACGTGTAAACTTTTCCCCATTTGACTGCGTTTTAATGCGGCCTTTGATGTAACGATGACCAAATCAGTTACTGGATATTTCCTGTAATACAGGCTGAACGGCAAGACCGATCATAACCTTTACCATGGAGATATATTTCAGTAAGTATTGCGGTTAGCGGTGAAATTGGTGGAAAATTTTGCGAGCGCTGTCTCGTGTACTTCGAGGTCCAATGTGCTTTGGAAATTTTATAAATTTAGAGGTATTTATGTAGACTTCAACGCTTATTAGAATGGTAGAACAAATTTTCAAAAAAAAGTATAAATTAATTGTTTTTATTATGTCACTGAACATCGTTCGCTTCAGTCACGACAGCGAGACAACTGCGTGTCCCAACTATCAATGGGCTTTCAGCGAATGTCCATTGGAAATGAGTACTAAAATTAGCGCCGGTGCTAAGTTATAAAATACATTTTGAGAGACGCTCAAATAAATTATTTTGTATATCTTTAAAAAAATAATAACTTTTTGGTTTTACTTTTGAGATTTTCAAAACTTGTAAAATAAAACAAATATTGCGAACTGTTACTTTTTGAAAACTCACTTCATTGCGCCAGCGAGACAGCTGCGTGCTGGGATTATTTCAGATGATTTTATGCAAGTAATAAATAAAACTCATGATAAAAAAATATTTTTTTTACAGACATAGGCCTATAAAATTATATTTACTATAAGCCCTCTATAGTACAATGAAATTAGTACATGTTAAATTTAATTTCACTACCTTTTCTAATTAATTTCAATGACTTTACCATAGGTAACGATTTCGCGTAGTACACAATCAAACAAACAGAACATTTCCGATGTGCGTGTAGGTAACAAATAGAAGACCTTATGCAATATATTGGAACATAACCTTTAAGACATAATGCACTTAAGTAATATGAAATAGTTTAATTAAAGTTCACCTAAAGTTATGTTCGGTTTGATGTGCAAGTGTTTTCTTAATGTGATAGGCATGCGACATGTGACAGAAGTGAAAACTTAAAAACTTATCTGCAAGTGATAATGGACACTTATCTTTATCATATGCAAGAACATGAAGCTTGTACAATATGGCTAGGTTGGGCATGTAGTACAATGGTGCTCATTTATAATTTTTGTTTGATTTCTCAATTTATTTGAAAATTTGACACAGTGACTACCTTTATCTTTATTTGTCAACAGATTTTGAACCAGATGTAACGAACCGACTTAGCCTACAGAACAGAATAGACAGATTTTATCGTTCTTTACGATATTTGGCACCATTAATTATGTACATTATAGTTTGAATAATGCACCTGTTTATATTTTAAGTTGCTTTTGTGAATCAAGTTCTGTTTTATTTTAAAACCACCCTAAAGGGTGACCTTTATGATGTGTTGTTTTGTTTTATTTATCTCTGTGCACACAGTATTAAATTGACCTTTCTTTATTAGGACTGAGCTCCTAGACAGCCACTGCCTAATGTATTATTAATAGCACGACTCAAGCACAGCGAACAAGAAAGCTTCAATTTCGTGTTGATTTTGTGCCGTTGTAGTCACGTGCTGCAATTAAACCATCGTATTACTAACCCAGCAACTATTGCTGTTCTCTTCCCCCCTTTTTTTAAGTACTTAGAAAATATGGTCAGTACGAGAAATAACTGATTATCAAATTTTAATGGATTTACAGAGTGAATAAGTAGGCTGTCAGTTTCAAGCGTTCAAGATCAACCGTTCAAAAAACTTGTTTATAAGTTGGATGTATAAACACTTGTGTGTGTGTGTGTGTGTGTGTGTGTGCATGTGCAGCCTCGCTAGCATGAGCACACAACATTGGGATTTAAAATCAGTTTTCTTGGAAAAATGGAAACCGATACCCGACTGTTATCACGTAACCAGCCTGTGTATGAGCCCCACGGTGTCCGTAGCTTCGATCTCACCTGAACAATGAAAGGCTCGTTATTTACTACTAACTCAAACAAAACTTGCAACAAGCTATCTGTTGAGTATCTTGAAGAAAATTCATCTTATTTTTACCGACAAAGAAAACAACGATGTCTGTAGACGCGAGAATGTCCCTGTACGCTCAGGAGAAAAGCATGACTTAAATATTCAGACTTTTAGACGAACCCGACGCCATGTTACCAGGACCAGTAAGATCAGCTGCTTAGTTCAAGAAATCCACTTTTGTTCTTTGCCTGCCAACAAAGTAATATAATCATTTTAAAATATTTGTTTCTGGTACTTATTATCTATTCATTCTTGGAAAAATTTGGCTTCACAACTCCGAGTCCCCCTAGAGTTCGTTTAGGAGTTTCGCTTCGACGTCAGTGAACCTAGAGTTAGTGAGATTTTATAGTATGTATCAGAACTAATTGTTTCAGCTCACCGTTACTGTCCCCAGCCTGGTGTTAGTATTTACAGACATACTAATACAAAAAGCGCATTAAATGTTATGCATTTCCTTCTTAGCCTTTTATAAATGTAACGCTACATAAGCAGTTTTAACACATTATAAACTCGCTTTACGCAATATCGGCCACCACTGCCGCCGCACCCTGTGTAGTCACACCAATATATCACAGTGAGGTTTATTGTCGGATGTTGTGTCTGGCCGGCTTCGTTCCTATTTCAGAACCAAATTCAAACTAATTAAAAAAGCCGTCTCTAACCAAAGTTGTTTAGGTTAACTAACACGTACACATTCTCTTTATGAGGGAGTTGGAAATCAATTTTAGCTTGTGAATGGACGCAGCTGAGAAAGTGGCCAACAAACTAGATCAAATTTTATTTCAAAATTCCAGTTGATTGGGTCTCGGCTTTCATCTCGATAAAGTATTGCAAAAACTTCTTGCAAACGCAGACCCGAAGAAGTAAAGTGGTGTAAGCCCTGCTGGACTCGAAATGTTGCAGTAAGGGGGACTAATTGGCGTAAGTTAAATTTTAAAAAATAACGCCACCCGTCTTCATTGTTGGTTTACACTGGTCTAATTATATCGCTTATTTGATTTCTAAATTGAAATTATAGAAAACTGATATTAAAAAATATGTGCACTTATTTAGATAAAATATAAAATGTGACATCAGTTCTTTTATACAACAATAAGAATATTGTTCTAATAATTGTGAAAAATGTGCATTGTTCAAGATATATTTAGGCCCTAATTATAAACGCAACGGGTTTTTAACTTACATCCCTTACTTTTATAAGCATAAGTGAAGCACTAAGCCAATGTACTGTAGAATATTGGTTGCTCACTGGTAGATTAAGTCATTTGAAGAAATTTTATTTTTTCCTCATAATAAACAGTGCTAGACCACGTGAAGCTATTTTCTAGTTCCTTATAAATCCTGTATTATATTATAAAATCTGTGCAGACTTGTGAGGCATACAAATAGAATCAATAAAATTCGAAAGTCTTTTTAAATTCATTTTCTTTAAGTACAAAAACTACAGAAAAATTCTGAAAAGCTCTGGAAATGAGTGTTGTATTTTGTATAACAGTTCTCACACATCGCTGTGTTGGTTTCCAGTATCCTCAGATTTAAATTTCCAGCAAATTGTGTTGGTAAATTACTTGTTTTTTGCAGTTTAAAATAATTATTTTAGTTTAAATTACAATAAAAGTTTGCATTTTGACCGAAAGTTTTTGTATTCTACCCCAAATTTCCAAATTCTGAGATATTTTAGCCAACTTAAAAAGAAAGGCAAGAAGAAAATGGCACCAACCTAGAAGCCGGCAGGACAAAACTAGGCTGAACAATCTTACATCGCATTTAAAGGTAGAAATTAGGCAACTGAAGAATGACACCATAAGCGAATTCTTGAGAGAACTAACCAATGATATCAGTACAGAATATTCACTCTGGAAAGCTACTAGAAAACTTAAGAGACCAACTATGTAAATACCGCCTATTACAAACATAGATGGAAGTTGGGATAGAAATGACTAACAAAAGGCAAACCGCTTTGCTGAATACTTGGAAAATATTTTTCAACCAAACGCAGCAGATAATAAGGAAGAACTGATGGATATCATTCGACAAGATAGTGTAGATATTCCTTTAACCACGCCAACTGAAATTAAAAAGGAAATTAGAATGAGCTTTGGACTTAAAAAAGGTTCTGGCTTTGATCTTACCACTGGGCAATTTCTGAGAAAAATTCCTAGAAGAGCTTTGGTAAAGCTCGCCAATCTGATCAACACGTCATTTCGTTTGAAATATGTACCCCAAATGTGAAAGGTGGTTGAAGTTCCGAAGCCTGGAAAACCACCTCACGAAACAACATCCTATCGACCAATATCACTTTTGCCAAGTATGTCAAAATTGTTCGAGAAACTTTTGTTAAAAAGACTAAAACCCACCATCGAAGATGAAAAACTCATCCTGGATCATCAATTTGGGTTTCGAAATAAACACTCTACAATAAATCAGGTTCATAGAATTACTAGTGTAATTGAACAATCGTTGCGGCAATATTCCTAGACGTTTCCCAGGCCTTCGATAAAGTTTGGACTGAATTACAAACTTAAATTCAATATGTTTGTAATTGACTGGAAGGACTGACTCCTTCCTGTTCAATATTCAAAGATACTGGAATCCTATATTTCAGAAAGATACTTCAGGATTAAGCAAGAAGCTTAAATTAAGCTTTTTTCTAAGTGAAGGAAATTAAAGCAGGAGTGTCTCAAAGCAGTGTGTTGGGGCCAATCCTCTATCTTTTATATACCAGTGATTTACCAACGTTTGAACAAAACATTGTTGCTACCTTTGCTGATGATACAACAATTTTATCTGTTAGTGATAATAACATTGAACCCACCAGCAAACTGCAAACAGCATACAAAGCCAAGCTTAATGAAGGTAAACCTGCGCATACTGACTTCACTAATAAGCGTATCATGTACAAACCCATTTTTATTAATCACCAAGTGGTTCCACATGAGGACACAATCTTTGCATGACGTTGGAAGCCAAACTTAGGTGGAAACCCCATGTAAAGAAAAAGCAAGATGAGTTAAAATTAAAATACAGAAAGTTACATTGGTTGTTGGGTCGTTGCTTCTCCCTATCAGTGTATAACAAAGTATTGATCTATAAGCAGGTCCTTAAGCCATTGTGGTCTTACGGTATTCAACTGTGGGGTTGTACCAGCCAGAGTAATAGAAACATCATTCAGCGATTACAAAATAAAGTGCTTCGTGGTGTAGTTAATGCCCCTTGGTACATCAGAAATGAGAATATACATATCTTGAGGTTCCATCTATTGATAGTGAAGCCAGAAAACTAGCTCTTAACCACAAAAGATTACAACAGCACATCAATGTCGAGGTCCTCCAGCTTCTCAACAATGATGGCACAGTGAGAAGGTTGAAGAGAGTGAAACCATTTGAACTGTGTAGCTCTTAGGTCATATTATTTAAGTGACTATTGATTATAGGCTAAGTGATTGTCAATGGATTAAGCTTAGTAGAATATTGTATTGTATTAGTTTAGGTTAGAAACAAATAGCTCATTGGTGTATTACTATATTGCTAAAATAAAAAAAATGTTTAGCCAACTTTCCACAAGTTTCAGTGGGCTTCATTATTCTATACAGAGATCACGTTAAAAAATAACGTGCTAAATAAACCGTTTCGGATCCAAGTTTATAAGAATATGTTTCATTATTTCGATGAAAGGAATACGACCGTGACACAAGTAATTGTAGATTCTTCCTGAAACATACGTTTCACTTTCAAGAATAACAAAAACCTATTTTTACTTGTCTGGTGAAACTATCCAGACATCCGTGACACAATTAGTGATAAGTGTGAAAGATAATTAATACATTAAGTACGATAACAATTTTATTATTACAGTATAATGAGTCTGGCGGGGGCGGGGAGGAGAACTGTCATTAAAATTAATTTAAAGTCGACAAGCACCTAAGTGAGACCTGGATTAAAATCACTTCAGTCTTACCTAAGTGGAGAGACAAAGTACTTAAAAACTCTCCAGCTTCAAAGTGTGTTTTGTTGCAGCAAGGGCAGATACAAAAAATCCAAATTTGAAAAAAAGAGGGGCTCGTGCTTCAAATGTTGATTTAATAAAACCTTCGTAACTTAGAATTTACCTGCTGTTAAAAGGAAACAATAATGATGATAATAATAGAAAGAACAATAACGTAAAACAAGTGATGAAAAAACAGTACACAATATGTTTACAACCTGCCATAAAAAGTCAGCCTAGTTACTTAAAAAAGGTACATCAGATTTTGGTCAAATATAAAAAAGCATACATGGTCAGTTTACCAAATTTAGCGCTCCTCCGGTATGGGCGAACTAAACAATGTATACTATTATTTTTAAAAATAGTTCAAAATATAGGAATAATATTTTTAACGAAACATTGTTTAGCTATTTACAATGTTAAACAATAAATTTAAAGAAGTCATAAGCCGAACATTGCAGTGGAGCTTATAACAACGACTCCATGAAAACTAATCTAGAGATGATCTGCGCATATATCCAGGTCCCGGGTCCGTCTCCACTTAGATGCAGCATCAATCGAAAACACGAGAACCCTTGGCTTACACCAGCGCACCCCTGAAACAAATTACTTTTCAAAATGCAATCGATGAAACGTATAAAAAGCAAAATCAAAAATTCCTTTGATCAAAGGATAATATGCAAATCAAAAAAACATAGTTATACGAGCAAAAGATACAGAGAGAAGTGGGGTGAGAGAGAGGGGGAGAGAAAAGGAGAGAGACAGAGACAGATAGACAGACAGACAGACAGAGAGAGAGATGGAGTATCTGGAGAGCATTGTATCTGTATTAACCTATACGCTTCGTGTCGCCTACGAACTAGCGCTTTACCGTAATGCAAAGGGTGGTTCACCCCTTCAATTTATCAGCCCCTTTGTATTTATCATAGCAAACACCATTTAATGAATGCCTCACTGGAAGGGTGTATTAGGGTTTAATCTCAAAGCACATATGCGTCCTTGTGGTCAATTAATCCGAAACTGATGAAGAGAAGACGGGTATTCTAATTCGTGTTGATCGACAGAATTTTTTTTAGTGTTATTTGCGAGAGATATTTTATGAATATAATTTTGTAATATTTTGTTTAAATTTGTTTTTTCATGGTAAAACAATAAATTATTAATTTGTTCCATTATCATCGTACTTAGAAAACAGGAAAGGATTAGGCCTGTAGACACTACCAATTAATTTTTAACGTTCAAAGTTGGAACAATGATTTCAAAATTTGAGTCATATTGGTCTAATGGTTACTTTATGATAAGTCTAGTTGGCTGAGGTAACGTCTTGTCAGTATAACACTTTTGTGTTTGTAAGGGTTTCAAAAACACCATCGGTCAGTTGCAGGTCTTCATACATTCATACAATACAAGGTTTATATAGAAAATGTGATTTGAATAATCGGTATTTCCATATTTATGGATACCTTTGAAGTGGGTGTAACATAGCTGGAGGTTAAACACATTGTTCAAATTGGGTAAAATTTTGCGATTGTCGTTTGTTTAGTTTGAATATTTTTTAATGAAAAATCATTTCAATCATTAGCCTATTACAATTGGCTTGAACTATTTTCGATCAACTACCGAATTAAGAGTCTCTGATCGCTATAGATAAACCACACGCCTATGCGATCAAGTACTCTAGCTTTAGGTCAATCAAAATCCAAATTTTGGTTGAGCATAGCCACTTCTACTGGAATCACCATGTTTTGCAGGTCTACACGTCGACAAGGCTGTGTCCGGGATTCCGATAGAGTTAATGGGAAATTAATCCTGACTGCTTCAGATTTTTTTCTGCTTTACTCTCTCGACGGTAAATGTCTTTATTTCGGATGTTTTACACTGGCTTCAATTATAAATCTTCGTGCATGCCCAACGTTTGAGCTACATCTGATAAACGGTTTTGGAAAGTAATGGTAATTTTCTTTTTTTTATATGTTTCCAAACATAAGTTTTTTTGGAAATAATAAGAGAAAGTTTCAGTAATGTTTTTGCAGAATTAATGTTTGTTTTTTACATCAAGCTCAATACATCACGTTACACTAATTACCGTTACAATACTTTTTGTTTTGGGCTAGCCTATTTTAATAAATCACTGAAAGTTGTTACTTTGTAAACAATATTTCCGATTAACAAATTTAAAAGTTGACACAGGTATTTACACAACACTGCAATAACTCTTTTTTAAAGCTATCATATTTTTAAACCCATTTTGAAAGGTCGAGAACAAAAACCGGAAATTAGGTAACTTCCCCTCCCTTCCTCCGAAGCAGCACAGTTTATTTGACAATAAATCGTTAGTTACTGAGCCCGGTTCGTTTGCCTGTCCTCGTTTCTAAATAGAAAGCGTTTGTTGGCACCGCAATATCTCTTCTACTTTCTTTCTAGTACACTTAGCACTCAGCCATATTGACTGTACTAATGGCCGCAACTTCTACAACCGTATTAACCGAACTGACTTTATAACGAATTGTACTTGTACTAATCCCGAACTCTGAAGCACTTGGTGCGAAAATTTAATAATATCTACAATTTTCTAATTCCACTGAAATGACAGCAATGAACGTGATATTAGCCTAATTAAGGTTCATTATCGTATTTTTAAAGCAATTCGAAGTTTAGTATGCTAAAGTATAGCGATTTAATCAAAACGTGACACAAACAAGAATAGTACTATCTTGAACAAATTTGCTATTCTAGCAAAATTCTTTTATCCGTTTCGAAATGGCGGTTATCTTACAATGACAGCCTGACAGCTTTGAAATTATAGTTCTCATGGAATGTGTTCGAGAGATCTTAAGATTCAGTTATTGAAACAAAGTATTAAAACTTACAATGCAGCCTGGAATCTTCGAAGTTATAGCCTTTATAGAATGTGCTCGAGATATCTTAAGATTTGGGTATCGGAACAAAATATTAAAACTTACAATGACAGCCTGGCAGCTTTGAAGTTATAGCTCTCATGGAATGTGCTCGAGATATTTTAAGATTCGGCTATCGGAATAAAATATTAAAAATATTAAATGCCAGCCTGGCAGGTTTGTAGGAGTAGGATAAAAGTAATCTGGGACTGTATGAATCTAGTGGCACAGCTTGGAACCCTACACGATGTTACTTTGTGTTATCCCGGCATGCAGGGATTGATGGAAATAAGCGAGCTGATAGGCTGACTAATCATTCTGTGGTGTACCTAGTGATGTGTGATGCAGTTTTGTATGCTGTCGGTGCATGAGCTCAAGCAGACTTCTTATGCCTTAATAAGTAAGCTTACCTGTTGCGTATCCCCTAAAGAAATATATCTAGTTTACTTACCCTTAGTAGATGCGATATAAATAAAGTGATGACCAGGAGTCAGGAAGTGACTCCTTAAGGAACCATATGCACAAAATGGTTGTGTTTAACGTAACACCTCTGTACATAATGTACATCTTGCTTCACAATGTAAATTTTTGGAGCAAAAAGGAAACAGAGTATAAGTAATGTGGAATAACTACTGAAGGACTGGCCATTCCACAGAAACACCTCATCGATAAGTCCTAGATCACGTGACTTTTTGGTCTTGTAAGTCACTTCTAAGGCCAGTACGTCATTATCGGAAGCACGACAGAAGTATAAAGAGGATGTGCACCGCCCGACATGCAAAGAAATGTATCTTTAGAAAAATTGATTCAAAATTCGATTCCATCACGCCAACGAGAGATTATTACTACACCGTATTATTAAATTTAGTAGGATTTAATAAAATCCGTTCCCATTAGTGCAGCGGAACATTTGAGTGCAGCTATTATTTAAATTGGAACATTAGAGTTTACATTACATCAATATATATTTACAGGCACAAATAAATGTGCACATAAGTTTCTCCTAATTAAGTTTGTGAATTGAGTGCGCTAAACACCCGGACCAAAGTGGCGAGTGGGCAAGTAGCGGGCTCCAGATACCATACGACCTCTATGCATGCAGGACTCCAGAGAAGTCGATATTTATTTCCCTAGGTGTGGCATTTGGATTACTGAAAACAAATGTATAAAGCCTAGAAAAACCGGAGAAAGTGGAAGACACTGAGGTTGTATTTAACCCGTGGAAATTACAATCAAGGAATGGAGAAGATGTGGAGACACTAAGCGGACCTACCCAATCTGCAGATGAAGAATCAGTATGGCCCCGGTCTGCCTCAAATAAGCCAGAATTATGTATATGCAGGCCTAGTAAAGTTTATCGGGAGCGCAAAAGCGTTAACTGGAAAGACAGGAAGTAGTAGCAAAGAGGCTTCTAATTAAATCTAAAAGCTCAAGAAAACCACAAAAAAAATAGGAAATCCTTAAAGGGTATTTCCATAATAAGCGTCTTTGAAAACAGATTTCTTTGTGAGGATTTAGAGGAACAGTAGTGATCGCTGGTAAAGCACACAAGGAAATCATGGAACTCATTAGAGAACACTGTGGTTTGAGGGTGCACATGAATAGGATAGAAATGTTCCACGGAAAAACCGTGTGTAGATTATACAGAAGGGAGAGGAAATCGTAGGCCACTTGATCTATTGTGCAGATCTTGTCAGCAGGAGGTAAAGGGCTTGTTTGGCTTCCTGCACCCTGAGGTCTTTCAGCTGAATGAGTGGACTGCTAAAGCTCATTGAGGGCACCACTCTACTAAACTAGAATCCAAATTGTACATTGGGTCCTACGATCGTGAGGCCAAGGTAGCCACCAAACACCATAACATAAAAAAATCTAATCTTTCATGACACGCACTGTAATGCACAACAAGAGTGATGACTCTATGAGGAACACTGACTTCATCAAGAAAAAGGACGTCACAAAAATAAGAATAGTAATAAACGACATTAATAAAAACGGTAAAAAAATAACCCCCTACTTAACTGTAACTGGAAAAATGTATACAACTTTTTTTAATATTTGTTTTTTTATTACAAATTTAAAGGTTTTAGTATTAAATAACTAAAATTGTATTAAAAAATTCCAACTCAAATATTTTAAACTTACGTTCAACTGAGTAATTATATTTTTTAACTAAGGAGCCTTCAAACGCTAACCTGACAATCTCAATTTGCAATCTTTTAATTAATCACTTTAGAATTATTACCTATCCCTAGTAATACTGAAGACTAATAAATGTTGCCTATATACTTATACAATAAAGTTAATAAATTCTGTATTTTTTTAATTAAAAACTCAATTACAACGGTCTCATTACTTGTTTACATTACCACTATAACCTAACCTAACCTAGCCACTATAACCTAACGAATGTTTTCACATTACAAATTGTGTTTTTATTTTACAGTAAATAAAACAACTTATAACTTGGCAAGTTTATAAAGTAACAACCAAAGCAAGCGTTGATGTCAATTAAATTACAGTAATTTATAACAACTAATTACGTTTGTTCAGTTTCAGTCATTCAATTCAGAAACAAACTCTCATTACTCCATCCACGCGGTTCGTTAGCAACAAATGTCAGCTCTGAATGCAGGCGTGCGTCTGTGTTGTGTTGTACGGAAAGCTCGGCTGTAACTTTGCTGGGAAACACTTCATTTCCCAACCGGTTCCATCTGTTTAAAAAATACAAACTCAGTTTGAAAATGTTTGCACATAAATTATTAATAATCGCAGCACGCAACTGTCTCGCTGCCGCGATGGAAGCGAAATCCCTGTAATAATTTCATACATGTTTTTTTTTAATTATGACTTCACAACTGTAATCAGCAATAAATACTACATTTATTAGCACTTTCAAACTACGAAATTACATCACAAATACAGAAATGAACCATGATCTCCGTTAAATACATTTTTAAAACTCAATCGATTTTTTAAATTTCTAATTTATGCAGGATTAACGCCGATTAGGTAGAATCAGATAAAAAAACTGAAAATACTGATATGAATTTATCAGTATTTAAAATGATCACCATTTTGGAAAAAAATTAACGGATTTTGCTTTTGAACGAATTTGTCTAAGCTAATACCAAAACGTTTTTGCCAAGATTGAAACAAATCTGATCACAATTATTAATATATATATATATATATATATTTCAAAATCTCAGGTTTGGGTCTTACCGTGAAAAGCACTTTAAAAGCTCATTTTCCAAAGAAAATTTGATAATAACCGTGGCATAGCAGCTGTTGTGTCAAGATAGAAAAAAACGGAACATTAAAAATACTGAATAACAGACATTTATATTGCGAAAGTCTAAGTGAATTTTTAATAATTGCATTACGTAAGTTCATAACCCTACAAAATACTTTCGCCCATAACAAAATGGCTGTTCTTTAAGATATTTATACTCCTTTTATTTTACACATTTTTAAAAATCTGTTACAAAACCTACACTGACTGCAATAAGGGGTTCATTTCGATATTTATCGATTTATTCTAGAATCTTAAATATTTTTTTTATTAAAATTTTGTACAGTGAAATGAGTTGTGAATTATAATTTACTTAAATCGCTACTACGTTGCTCACCGATGGTGTGTGAATCATTTTTTAAAGGGTGTATAACAACAACTTGTTCGTTTTTCTTTGAGATAATTAAAGACCATTCATTGTTTAGTTGAAGCCAACTTAGTGAAAGTAAGGACTATTAAATGTTTATTAATTTTTAAATGCCTGTCTACCGAAAACGTGCTTGTGAACACAAAAATATGAAAAATAAGTTCTTTGTTCATGGATAAACATGTAACTTGCTAACAGACATGCAAGTATAACCACTGTTTTATGCTCAGGGGATCCGAAAACCGACTGATTTATAAACATCGTAACTTCGTCGTAATTACTCGTATAATTACAACGGGCTGTATTGTTAACCGCCTGAGTCGTAACGACGAAAGTGTACTATTTCTTCTTTTGGATATATTTTAAGGCTAATTAACGTATTTATTAGAATTAATATTTTCTGAATTACACACGTCTGTACAGTAAGACAAAAGTAGCAAAACTCTTGGTCAGCTGTGCATTTTCGGGTCCCTGTCGGCTTCCACCCGAACCTCCCTCCGTGACACACAGGCAAACTCTAAGTGAGATGCACTGATAAATCCACGGCCGATGTGGTGTTTGATACACCGCTCACATCTAACACACTGAATACGGGCCACCAAAACACTAATTTCATAGTATCTTCACCCTTAAGATTTATTTAAGATTTCATAATTTCACCCTTTGACCAATCTGATATATTGCCATTATTATTGTTTGGTAAATGTTAAAAAATGTTTACTGTTTGCATTTTTTTAAATTTAAAATTGCATTTTTATATCTTTAAAATTTATATATTAAAAAAATATTTAGTGCCTATGAATAATGAGTTTTTATTCATTATTCTAATATTAATTCTATATATTATGTTGAATAATATGAATATCATTAATTCATATTATATATATATATATGTGTGTGTGTAAAATTATTATTAACGTATAATAAATAATTATATATAGAGTGTATTCTATATATTATAGAACTACTTTCCGAAAAATCCTACTTTCGATTCAATTTAAAAGTATATGATCAAAAGTAGAGGTAAAAATATTGTTTATAAATAAAAAAAGGCTTTAACAGCAAACTACGCATATTAAATTCTATAATTTTTTTACGATTTGGTTGCTTCTATCAATTGTTGTGTGTGTAATGTAAAGAGGGTGTTCCCCATGCAACAAATGCAATTTTAAAGTACGACTTCGTTATTTAGATCGCAGAAGCAAATGTATTATATTTTTGTCCCCGATCTAATTTTCTCGTTGCTGAGAAAGTTAAACCCGTATATTTATTCCGAACAGGGTGAAAGCTTAATACTTGACAGGCAGAACCGACTTATCTATAATCGATCTATTTCCATTAGAAATGAATAATTTATTGTCGGAATTTGGGGCCGTGTCCTTGCTTCTAATGAGGTCATCGTGCTAGAAAAATGTCAATACTGCGTGACCTCGGACTTTCAAACTAAAATGGCCGCCAGCCTCGTTGAATAATAATTACAAGTGTAGTATTAATAGTAGCAGGTCTGTACACGGCGCGACAGAATCTGTGCTCGACTGCGGTGAACTATTTCATTAGTTGGCGCAGTAAAGCGTGCTCCGCATTCCGCAGTCGTGTTCCACGATGGACCTGCTGAAATATGAAATTCCACACCGTAAAAAATACCGCTTAAAATATTTTCATTCTGAATGTTTTGCATTTTTCCAGAGACGTTGGCATATTTCGGGTGTAATTGCAAACAAAGAATAGAATATAAAATTAATTTTAATACATGCTAGTTTATTAGGAAACGGCGCAATTATTTTGTTGGTTTTGTTCGTGAAACAACGAATTAACTGTTATGTAAAGTATATCGATTATACGTTTATAGAGCCGCCTCGGTGGCCTAGTGGATAGCGTACTAGGCTTTCACCCCGAGGACCCGGGTTCGATTCCCGGCGAGGGCTTGGCATTTTCATACGCTATAAATCATCCCATCATCTGCATTAGTCCAAGTGTGCACAATAGTCGGACGTTAAACACAAAAAAAAATTATATTATATATATACATATATATATATTATATATATACATATATAATATATTGTATATATAAATATATATGTATATAAAACTAAGCCTATATATTTTCTGAAGTTGTTATTAAGATATAGGTAGCTTAAAAGTAAGCTGTACTGTTTACATTTGTTATTATGTATGTATATACAGTACATGAGAGGTTAGTTTATTTATAATTAAGATTTATACCTTTGCAATAGTTCTTTTCATAATATTGTGTTGAAATTTTTCATATTTTTGCAATTAATTTATATTTATTTAATTTATTCCAGTAAAGCTCTCTTTGTTACGTAAACAGCTTTTCTTTTAAGTTTCATTTGTAATGATTTAAAACAGTCATTTCTTCAAAATTTCCTGTAAATTTTAAAAAATGTTTTGTATTTTTTAAAGATGATATTAATTTATTATTTCTTTGTATATCAATTTTAACATCTAAAATTTGCAATGCTGACATTTTGTGTTTTGTATTTAAAAAGAAATAGATATACACATATAAATTACTAATATATAATAATAATAATAATAATAATAATAATAATAATAATAATAATTATTATAATAATAATAATAATAATAATAATAATAATAATAATAATAATAATAATAAATAATAATAATAACAATAATAATAATATTATAATTATTATAATAATAATAATAATAATAATAATAATAATAATAATAATAATTATAATATAATAATATAATATAATATAATTATTATTATTATTATGTATTAATATTATTATTATTATCGTATTTGGATTATTATTATTAATAATAATATTATTATTATTATATTAATTATTATTATTATTATTATAATAATATTATTATTATTATTATTATTATTATTATTATTATTATTATTATTATTATATTATTATTATTATTATTATTATTATTATTATTATTATTATTATTATTATTATTATTATTATTATTATTATTATTATTATTATTATTATTATTATTATTATTATTATTATTATTATTATTATTATTATTATTATTATTATTATTATTATTATTATTATTATTATTATTATTATTATTATTATTATTATTATTATTATTATTATTATTATTATTATTATTATTATTATTATTATTATTATTATTATTATTATTATTATTATTATTATTATTATTATATTATATATCATCATCATCATCATCATCATCATCATCATCATCAGTCATGTATCTCATATAGATGTATAACAAGCTGGCTGATGACATAATTGACATTTATTCTTCGCTAATGTTTACATTTTTACGGATTCAGGGCTGCCATTTATAACGCGTTTTTTATAAGGTAAATTGGGTAATGAAAATATATTTTTCTCAAATACTTTGTGATTTTAAAAATAAAATTGTCATGACTACCCTATTATACAGTATTGTTTGATAAAGTAACAGTTCTAAATAATTAAATGTTTAAATGCTATTTTAGTACATTTAAATCTGATAAATGAAGTCAAAGTAAATATAAGCTTGGGCCAAGAGAGAACTTAAGGAATGGATTGATTGTTAGTTTTTTTTGTTTAAGTTCCAACAAAATCTTCATTAACTTAGTTTGTCCACACCGTATTTGGTTCAAAAGTAATGGGCCAATCAAAACCAAAGCAGCACTTTGACACCGTACGATTAGTTGGTTTTTAATTTTTTCTCCTTCGAGTCAGACCAAACTGGCATTGCGAACATCTTCCTCAGCATAACGCTTGTACGGACTAAGCCTGCTCAGACCGAGGCCACAAGGCAAACTGTCCAATGAGTAATTCAGTAGCGTCTACTCCGAAGTAGTTTATTCAATGTTCGCTTCGTTCCGCCTGTGCTTTCAGTACTTTCTTCAATTTTTGATTATTTTATAATTTTATGAAATCGGCCAATAACAGTGAAAAAATAACACACATAACGTACAAGTCGGTGGTAAATGATGTAAATGACTTTGGAGATGTTTCGCACGCCCAGTGCTAGATTGCGCCACTGTAACGAATACTATTGCCAAGTCGTCTACATCTCCATCTTTAACCATAGAGTGGATGAGGGGAGAGGGTAGCATGCGCCAAACATTGTATTGAAGTACACTGCGCTATCTTGCGTTCTAAATCTGAACTCTATAAACCCAGTTAACAACTTCCCAATAACGGTGAGCAATAGGTTTCTGTTCAGTATGGGTTGTATTTAGATAATACCGATTGTAAATTAATTAAATACAGCAACAATTGTTACCAGTATAGTGTTTACTTTTGGTATAAGAAGGTCGATACGTTTTTACTATAAGCACAAAAATGGATTCTTTAAATATTCCCTACAAATTGTTAAATTTTAAACAAATATTATTTGGCAAGTCTTCTTTCAGAATATTTTCATAAATCCGGAGTTAATAAAATCCGCAACGTAGCCAGAACTAATATAACATCTGTTATTATTAAATATCTTTTGTTGGGTTTGTTTTGGCGCTGAATTAACGATGTAGACGTGAAACAAGACCTGCCGCCGCCATTGTGAATGCGTTGATATAAAATCAATCGTTACTGATTTCGTTAAACAAACCACTTCCTGGCGGCGTCAGCTGTGAGTGTAATATTACAGAGCGTATGGGAGGGGAGGGGTGGTTCAGGGAATAGTTTTAGTAAATCCATGTTCAGGCCACAAATCAATGAAAACAACGTTTTTCAGAATAAATAACAGACTTCCTTGATATTGCGTTGTTGCTCGGTAGAATTTAATAATACTTGAAAATATTAACCTTTACATATTTTTAGGTAATTTTCATTGAAAAAGACACTACTAGAGGGGCAAATATGGTAAGGTCCAGAGCTTTGGCCATCAAATCCAACCAATTTGGGGTTGTTTTGCTCATCCGATAGGCAATACACTAATTTAGAATATTAGCAAATTTCCATTGAAAAAATGAGCTATTGGAGACCTGGAACGCTGAAATGAGCACCGATCAGAATCATCTCTAGGTTAATATTTTAAGGGTCGATAAAATTGTTTATATAGGCTACCGATTTTTGTGTATATATATATATATATATATATATATATATATATATATATATATGTGTGTGTGTGTGTGTGTGTGTGTGTGTGTGTAATATGTCCTATGAAGTGTTTAAGATGCGAATTGCATATAAACAAAATGTTTTTTTTTTGTAAACAAAACCAAGATGTTTTTAGAAACAAAATGGTGGCCAAAGTAAATAAATTCCATCCATGAATGTACGTTCATTTGTTCGGCGTTGTTATCAGTGTGTAGCTGTGCATGGTGTCCAGTTTGAATAAATCTGATTTATAAAATGTTCATTGCTATAATTTTCTTTTAATTAGTTTGTATGTCATTAAATTTTAAAAAAATAATAATTAAGAAATAAAGTTGTGTTTGAAAAAAATAATAAAATCAGTTCTATACTTTATTTTGGTCGCCATTTTGTTTCTGCAAACATCAGCCAGATGCGATTCTCACATACTTCTTTAAAAAGTATGTATATTTTCAAAATGATCAATGGAGGATTGATAAAATAAAGTAGGATTAAATGCGAAAACCTCTTCTTGGGACACACACACACACACACACACACACACACACACACACACACACACACACACACATATATATATATATATATATATATATATATATATATATATATATATATATATATGTATGTATGTATGTATGTATATGTATGTATGTGTGTGTGTATGTGTGTGTGTGTGTGTGTGTGTGTGTGTGTGTGTGTGTGTGTGTGTGTGTTCCATGCGCGCGCACACCAAGCTTTAATTAACACATTCACGTTCGCCATCTTGGTCCGACATAATACAAAATTGGTACAAAAATCAATTATGATAATAGCTTGAATTTTTTTTGAAAATCTGTTTCTACCATCGTAATCAGTGTTGGAAAGTGCATAAAGCAACAACTTGCATTTTCAAACCCCGTTGAAATTAAGAAATACTTGAATAGCGGTCAGGGTTCTTTTTGTTATATACAATTCACTT